>JAZKJV010011723.1:0-277496 GCA_037367405.1 Ottelia alismoides | reverse complement strand
ATTCAATGAGTAACATCCAGAACTACAGGGCTTCGTATGCAAATAACCCAACAAAACACGTGCCAAAGCACGTGGGTCTCTACTGGCAGGGGTATAAATGCAAATAAAATTAAGCGCGAGGGTCTCTATGCAAATATCCCAGAAAATAAACAACTGAATTAAAAATTACAGGACTTAAACGAAAACAACAAACTACGATGGGGTCCTACGATATTTACCCCTTTATTAATAGCGACGGCCCGATTCTGACGCGTGGCAGATCTGACGGTGGAGAGCAAACGCGCCTTTACTCCTTCGGCTCTTGGGCTCGATCGACGGCGGAGAGAGATCCACGTGGCTGATCTGACGGTGCTGGGCTCCTGCGCCTCTCTCCTCGGTTGCGACGGTCCAGATGAGATCCTCAGATGGATCAACGGCTGCTGCTCCTCTACAGATCGACGGCTAGGATGAGAACTGGAGTGAGGTCTTCATCGGACGGCTCTGGAGGGTGGAGGAAGAACTCGACGCCGGCGAACTTCGCCGACGTCCTGCGTGAACTCCGGTCCTCCTCAGCTGCGCCTGAAGGTCGGAGAAGGTGCGGCGTGAAGTTGCGCAGCTGCTGCGGGTGGCCAAGGGCCCAACCGAGCCCTGGAGGGGCTCCGGCGAGGCCTAGTGGCTCGAAGCTCCTGGCTGAACTGTGAAGGAGGCTCAGACACCCCCTTTGGACCTGCAAAGTGGTCAAGAAGCTTCGCGGGTCGAGGGCAGAGTGCCTCGACCCGGTTAGGTGGCGTGAAGATGATCGGTGCGGTGGGGCGGAAGAGCTCCGGCGAGGCGACGGCGGTGGAGCTCGACTCCCAGATCCTGTGCGATCTGGGTTGTGCGAATGGGTGAAGAAGGTGCGCGGGGAGATGGCGAAGGTGAAGGTAGGGTCGGATGGTCGAGATGATACGCGAAGTGATCGGAATCGGAGATGTACGTCGGAGCTATGATTTGGGCGTAATCGGAAATTGGAAGAAATTAGAAGGAATTAAGGCTACCTGATGGATGCTGGAGACTGTGCTGGAGCGTGGCTATCTCCGGGTCGTAGCTTCGAAGGGCGTCAAGGCCTGAAGCTCGATGCTCAACGCCGGTGGCGGAGCAAGGCGGCGAGAAACGCCGGATCGATGGTAGGGGCACCCTCACCTCACTGCAACAGGGGCTAACTCGAGCTGTCACCTCGGGCTTTGCTCTGGAGGTCACGGGAAGAAGGATGGCTATCCAAAGATGGGGCGCGGAGGCGGCGGAGGGAAGAATATATATGGTGACAGCGTCGACTAGGGTTGAGGGTTGACGGCTAAGGAAGGCATGGATTTGATGGCAGAAGATCCGGCGAGGGAGAGGGATGTATGGCGAAGAATCCGGGCTCGAGATATGCGTGGGGGACAGCCTGGAGTCGCGTGGGAAAATCGGCGAAGGGGGCGCGGCACGCGTGGTCCAGAAAAGGAAGGAGGTCGCGGGGGAGTTGACCGGGGTCAACATTCCCCCGTGGACCAATCAGGAGCGGCCACGTGTGCCCGAATTTTGTTTATTTATTTTAAGGCAGAAATAGGTCGAATTAAATAAAACTCAAAACATGAAATATTTTTCTTTTATTTTTTTCTATTTTTTGGTGATTTTTAATTAATTTTTGGAAATAAAAATAGGTTAGCTCTATATATAGGTATATGTACACTATATGGATTTTTATTTTTGAATTTTTTTTATTTGTTCTTTTTATGTATTTTTATGCTCATTTTGTATTTTATTTATTTACAAGATGAAATATGGAATAAAAGAATATTTTTATTTTATTTTTATCACTTATGTACTGGGGTGAAATAATTGGTTGAATACATTTATACACATGGTATTTATACAATGTATTTTTGTATTTTCAATTTTGTAATTTTTATTTGATTTTTGTTTTGTTTCTTTTTATTTATTTTATTTACAAAATATATCATAGAATATTCACAAAAAGTTTAGAAAATAATTGAATTTATTTACAAGGTTGAATAAATACAATGGTGTGGTTTATGCACATGAGAAAAAGGGTATTTTTGAATTTTTGATTTTTATCTTTTTGTTTTGTTTTTAATAGCTTTTACAAAATATATACAAAATATTTACAACCTATTTTTGGGTGAGGAAAATATATAGTTTTATTTACAGAAGTATATACACATGTGAGCCCTATCTCCCTCTACTTGGCTTTTATGCGGTCAGGCCCATGCTGAGCCCTCCCTTGGGTTAGGTTGCTCAATATTTATTCTAAATATTTCCCTCTTTTTCTTTTTGCTCTTTATTCTTTTATTTTGTGCACAAAAACATGCTAATTATAGGTTTTTACACAATGCATGCTTCTGGTAATTATTTGTATTTACACATATCTACATGTATTTGCAAAGGTTTTTGTAGCTAAAATAATAGAATAAAGAGTGATGAATGGGTATTCATCACCGCCCAAGGAGCACGCGCAAGTCACGTGCTCCCTTGGGAAAATTGCAGAAGAGCCCTCCAGACTATCGGTAATTACACAAAAGTTCCCCCTCTGCTTTTATATTTATTTATTGTATTTGCATCTGTACCCCTGTGTTCCCCTGTGATTGTGGACCCTTTCTTTACATTATTTTATTAATCCAAAAATAGCATGATGTTGGTTAATTAATTCTCTACACTTTGACATATTGTGGAAATTTTTGTGACGGACGGTTAATTAATAAATAATTATTTTGTGGAAAATTGCATATTTTACCCATTTCTTGCTCTGAAATTGATACGTGACTAACCGTTGCTCTAAAAATCCCCGAAAAATCACATATTGTAGAGATAATTATTCTTAACATTGTGCCCAAAAAAGATTTGCATTTGCATGCATCATTTGTCCTGTAAAAATCATTTTGTGCATTGTAATATTTAATTTTTAACAGACATTAAACCCCACATTTTTGAGGTTTAGGATTTTTCTGAGATCCATCACCTAGTGATAGATCTCAGATAATTTTGATTCTCGAAAACAAGTAGGTTTGATATTTATTAAAATTAAATATTAAAAATCATTTTGTTTGCATTTAAAAATCCATAAAAAATTCATATTGCATCCAAAAATTACAAAAAAAATTACAGTGCACTTATTTCATCGTATTTTACATCTCGGCCAAGTTTCGTAATTTTCGGACATTGTTTGGTTGACATTTACATTTTATTCCCTGAAATAAGGCCAAATTTGCATTTTGCATCCTCTATTGCATTAAAAATTCCAAAAAAAACCGCCTCAAAAACCGAACATAAACTTTGATAGACTTAATTCTAGGTTGTTCCTTTGCCTCCTTGTGATCGACCTTGGGACTTGCCCAAGTAAAATAAACATAAAACCACGAAATTAAAAATTGAATAAATTATTTGTGGTATTTTCTTGACTGTTTCCGATTGCCGCCTACAACGAACAACACGATAAAAACACATTCTTAAAACCGCATTTTCGGATTCGTCAGATGGCGCCGTTGCCGGGGAGGCAAACGGCTTAGATTTTGGTCTAAATTTTTTTATTCGGTTTTCCGCATTCGGGTAGTCTGACCCCCGAATTTTTCATTGTAAATTCCATTTTTTTTCTGCAATTTATTTTCAGCATTTATTTTTCATATTATTTTGAGTCACTCTCTTACATTTTCTCTCTTATTTTTTTGCGAGGTACCTTGTACGTGGAGCGGTTTTCAATAACCGACGCAACTTCACCAAAAACCGTAATTAATTTAAGATCGAGTCGAGTCGTGAGAGAGCGTAGAGTCTAGGTTTTTAATTTCTGCACTTTTAATTTCTGTAATTTTATAGCGGTGTCCGTTTGGACTCTCGCGTGTGTAGAAAGACCTCTAAACTTTATTCTGTGGTGTGTCGTGGCCTGTTTCACTCTCCGGCGAGGGTGGGGCCCGACTTGAGTGGCGAATAGGATAGACCTGCACATACGGCTCTCAGAGCATTTACAATTTTTGATTGTGCTCGTAGGATCTTAAGCCACACTTCACTTTAATCGAGACGCACATAGATCGTTCAATTTAGCCAAAAATTTAAATCAATTCTTCCCGCTAATAGAACTTTCTGCTTAGGTGCGGTTTTCCATCGGCTTGCATTTCATTTAGAATAATTTTTAAATTCTGTCTAGCATCCCACATGGAGATTGCGAGGATTCACTGTAAGTCTTCTCACTGAGCATTCATCATAGTTTTCCGCGTGCATCGGCTTTTCTCGAATTCCTCTCTCTTGTTTTATAACATAACTTTAAAGGAAATTGGGACTGGACGGTAGACGTGTATTTTTGCTCATCTAATTTTTCAGTGATCACCTCATTAAAATCGGGACTGCTAAATATATTTGATCTCAAATAACTCATAAAATCAAGAATTTTTACGGGAGAGCAACCCCGACCTTGGATGATTTTAATTTTTTGAGTGAGCGAGAGACGACACTTAAGATAGAGCCCAAATCCAAAATCTCAGCTCGCTAAATTTTTGCCAAGATTGAATTATCACCAACTAAAATTGAAAAGATAATAGCCGAAATCTTACGGCTTCATTGTGTGAGTTGGTGAACCCAGGGTTGATTTGTGTTTGTATTGGTGTGCGTGAACCGATATCGAAGATCAATAGCCGCACATTTGATAAATTTTCTGTCCCATACGATCATCTCTCTCATTTCTTGACTTTAATCTCATCATGGAAATTTTCCCAAATTTCAAATCCAACCCATCATTTCTCTCAACTCCTTCAAAAATGACCGAACATCACTACGAAAACAAATCTATGTCGGTTTGGCCCAAATCCACTACTTCCTCTTCGTTTAATCCTCCAACATTTGCGGGAAGCTTTCAACCGCAAATGACTTCGACCTCATTGAATCCTTTCTCAAATCATCCAACCACACCATCTTGGACTGAACCGTCTTATTCTCACTCTCTCGCCAATAAAACATTTCAAGATCAAAATCTCTTTAAATCCCATGACTGGCAGAGAACCCAAACCCAGATGGAAAGACATGCGCTTAATGATCATCATCGTTGGATTGACCATGACAGACCCCTTGTCAGACATGATACTCATACAGAGGACTGGACTGAACTCCTAGACACATATAAACCCTGTATGTTGGCTCCACAATATCAAGATCTGACTAATAATGATCAAAGGATTGAACTCTACTCAGATAAAATACACATGCCTGGATCATATGAGCAACCTCCTTCCATAATTTTGGAGGGGAATTTTTCAAGAAAAAATCATGTAATGGATATTTCAAGAAATTCTCCTCTCCGCACGTACAGAAAAATAGAAGACGGAATCATTGAACAAAATCCGAGTGCTCCCATGATTGATCATGAACAAAATTTTGAGGATAATGTTTCGAGGATAAAAACAAGATTCGAATTGATGGAGGACAAATTTCAAAAATTTGCCGACCGAGTAATCTCATTCTATGGTGGATCGGGTGTAAAACTAAATGAGGAAATGATCGGATTCCATGATGAAAATTTTGAGGATATTCAAAGACCTAGGGATGACTCCAATATCAAAACTTCTGCTCATGACTATGCCTCTGACCCAAACTCTAAATATCAAGGCCCCTTCTCATCTAAGGAAGACACCACATCGCCACACCACACAGAAAATACAAAAAAATTTGAAAATCCAGAAAATCTCATAAAAATTGAATCTGAAGAAGATCTGAGGAATTTGGATCCTGCTATTCGGGAAGCACTGGAAAAATACTTGATTTTTGAACTTCCCATTATAAAGGCCATTGAACACTTCCCTGACCTTAAGAAATTTCTAATGGACAGATTAATCATCAAAAAGTCAGGAAGGATTAGAACAAAAACTGAAAGACATATCCTGTCAATGGCCTCCTCCTTGGTGTTGAGGAGAAAAACCAAGAGCCGCATAGTGAAGCGGTTGCCTAGATTTGACTGCAAAATCAAAGACACAATTTTCACACATGCTCGTATTGATGACAATTCACCGATCAATATCCTCCCGACCTCTGTATTTCACGAACTCAAACTCGGGCCAATTCGGAAGATACGAGAGATTGTTCAATTGGCAGATCGATCGATAAAAAGGCCGAGAGGAACCATTTCTGTCATCATGAAATTCCAAGGTACTTCGCTCAAGGTAGAATTCACGATCATTGACATCGAGCATCAAGGAGAATTCACCCAGTCTCCAATCATTCTCGGAAAACCATTCTTGGCATTGGCCAAGGCGAGTATCGATTGTGAGACGCGGGAAATAAATTTTACGGCATTGGAATCACTACGAACTGATACAGTCTTTGAGGAAGCACGATTTTCTGAGGTAACCCATGAAGTCCCCAACAACCGCAACCATGAAACGGTAGAAGAGCCCTACCCCGCTGCTACACCTGAGATTGAGTTTGTTAATCAGACTATTGGTTTAGAGACTCTCCCCGATATCTCAATTCCCGCAGATTTCAAAATAGACAAATCTTTCTACTACGATCCTGAGACATTTGCATGGTCGCACACTGGAGCAACCTACTCTGATTATCTTGACCAAATCCTCCCAAATCAAGAGTGCACCAACATTCAGGAAACAAAGAACGAACACGTAGCCCGAACACCGACCAAGGAGAAGAATTTTAATGGCTATTCATCTGGGTACTCAAGTGAACCGACATCCTCACGAAACAAGAAAAAGAAAGTCACCTTTGATCTTTCGGAAGAGGAATCAGTTGATAATCCCTCATCAGGTCCGGAAAAGGTAGTCTACATGAGTGAAGTCTGTTCGGCATCTCTTAAGCCATTTCTTCGCAAGGATCCAAAATTCGATTCTCGTTGGACAACTCCCGTTCCTAATTATTACTCATCCAAAGCTGATGCTCCTACCTTTCACAAGTACACTGGAATTATTTCTTATGAGCTGACTGAGACTGGAGCATCTGAAGATTCATTTGAGGACAAACCGATTGATCTTAAAAAGGAACGAATTTTGAGGAAACAATTGAATGAACAAAAAGACATGAAGATCTGGAGTATGTCCACTTTCAAATATTATTCCTCTGAGGATAACTCTAATGATGGCTACTTTTCATCTGACTCAAATATTTCATCTACTATCCATCATGATTTTTTTGAGGATGACACTGATAATGGTGGGGAATCGTATGCCTCATCTCCGACTCATCATTACGATCTCCCACCGCAGGCTCACAAGAAGATCAGCCGTAAACCGCCTTAATCATCGGCTACCCACCCTCCCTCCCGACCACATCGGTCTCCTTGTACAGCTTCTTCCTCTACTTAGGCTAAGGCCTAAGTATAGGGGGGACCGATGCCATCTATATATACCATCACACTCCGATCTCTAGCTCACTCCATATCCATCCTTCTTCTATACTTAGGCTGACAAAGCCTAAGTATAGGGGGAGCCGCCACCCATCTATTTATACTCTCCTCATTTACATATCCCGTCCGCCTCTTTTTGCGCTCTTCTTCTATACTTAGACTATTCTCAGTCTAAGTATAGGGGGGCGAAACCGTGTATAATTTTACTCTCTTATGCTTAGCCCGAGCTATGTCTTCATCACGCTTCTTGTGCTCTGAGGACACAGCACTCGCTAAGTATAGGGGGGTCTGTATATGTACTATGTATATATTTTAGCCATACCTCGTACTTGCGCATAAGTCTATATGTATTTACGGGGTGGGTCTTTTGCATAAAAAAAATTGTTTTGCTACCAGCACTGACTTGGCCCAAAATTCTGACTTTGCCCAAAATTTTTGTAAAATGGCTTCTTATTCATTTTTGCATAAAAAAAATTTGTGTTTGCATTTCACACACCGGCACTTCATCCAGCATTACATTCATTTGCATACGTGAAAAGTCATTGGGTTCTGAACCGAGTTATGAGCCGAAACCGAGAGTGATCTGGACTTAACCTTAATCAACCTAATTTTCAGAGGAACTTCACCGAGAAAGAGGATTTTAGAGTCTTCAGGTCTTTGACTTAATTCTTTGAGTTCCACATAACAATACACAGAATTTGACTCTTAGTGTCTAACATGATCTCTTCATTCTGGGTACAACTCTGGAATAAGGAATTAATTTGTACTCTCGCACAATGCACTTAGCTCAACTCAAACATTTGTTGGAAGACTGTGTGAGTTTCTTTTCTGGTAGCGTGGAAATCTAAAGACCGGAGTACGGGTTGAAATAAAGCTTCGGAAAAGGGATGGACGACTGGGCACAATTTTTTCTAAGACCCCAAAAAATGTACGGAAACAAAAGATGCTATATCCGTAGGGGCAAAACAAGATCCAAGCAGAACCACCAAAAATTCCAAATACAAAGAAGCAACTACCAAATAAAATCTGACCAAAAGGTCCAAGCTTCAAGAACCTGCAGATCTTGGTGGAGACTCGGCTACACTGGCCAGCTTCACAAGGAGAGGTGAACTACACTAACCACCCTCCAGTTCTTTTCTCATTCTTCTAACTTCTCCCCCCAATTCGATTGTGAACACAGCGCGACAGACCTTAGAAGGAAATACCTGACTCCCCGAGGACGAGTTATTGGAGAGGAGGTTCGCGCAGTAGTCCGGCATTCTGAGTGGGAAGAGCTAAAAACCTTTCACACACAAGAGTCGGTTATTCATTGTTCATAGGGTATACTTTGGGAAGAGGATTGATCTAAGATGACTTCTGAGCCGAAACTGTAAGCAAGGATTTGTAGAACTTGAGGGCTGTTGATTTTAAAATTCTAAGTCTCACAGAAGTTCCGACACACAAATAATCCAAAGGTTAAGTTTAGGCTTATTTTCACCTTCAGCTCATGGTCTTGGTATGGAACCCAATCTCATTTCACCTCATGGCATTTCTTTTTTGATGCTCAGGGACGAGCATGGTTTAAGTATAGGGGGATGATGAATCTCGTATTCATCACTCTAAATCTCATTTATTAAGCTCAAATCCCTCAAAATCAACAGCATTCTGGCATTTATTTTGCATAATTAGCATTCATGCATGTTTTCATAAGAATTGCATTTTAGCACAAAAATCTGCACAAAATAAGAAGCCAAAAATCCAAGCCAAAATGACCTGTAAATAAGCCTAACTTCCCGTATTTTTAACAAATTCATGCTAACTCCGAATAACTCAAAACCACTTCCACTGTGTACATATCACTAATAAGAATAAAGGAAAAATACAAAAAATAACTAACCCAAATAAGTGGACCAAAAACCCAAACCCTAATTTCAGGATTTTCGGACTAAAAGCCACATATCTCCCACATCCAATGTCCGATTGAATCCTACTCACTTTTGAACTAATGTGCATTCAATTACCTTCAAAACAAGACCAAGTTCAAGTGAATCGGAGCTCATATGTGAAAGTTGGGTTTTGGGCCTCTTTTGTACATTGTATATTTTCGCGGTTTTTGACCTTGTATTTTATGTATATATTTTCTTAATCAATAAAAATCCAAAAAAAATTAGAATTAAGTGTCTTTTATTTATCTTGGAGTTTTCCATATTTTTCCGGATCTTTATCTTGTTTAAAAATGAAATAAAAATTATAAAACCCAAAAAAATCAAGGTATTCTATGTACATGGAATACCCCAAAATTCACTTTGTACAAATGATCGATTTTGGTTTTGATGTCTTCATGAAAGTTGTAGATCTCATCGAGACGAGCAATTTTCGTGAAGAAAGTTTTTCGATCCGAGGTCATTTACTATTTATTTTTGATTTTACAAAATAATTATTTTTTCGAATTTTCTGGTGCTGACACGTGGCAACACCTGGTGCCGCCACGTGTCAGCCATTTTTGGCACTTTTATATATTTATTTTATTAAAAAAAAATTAATACGAAGCACGTGCGTCGCACGTGCCTCCCCAGGCACGTGTTCCGCACGTGCCTCCACCTCTGCCCCATCTCTCTGACACGTGGCGCAACAGGCACCATCCGATCGCGCTCGATCGGACGGCGCCTGCGCGTCGTCTCCTTCTTCCAGCCTCCTTTCCCCTTTCAGTCGCCCGCTTCCCCGAGATCTCCGCCATCGCCGTCGCGTATCTCGCGGCCATATCTCGCCGATCTCCGGATCCCCCGCGTATCTCGCTGCCGATCATGGGATCAAATCCCCGACGAATCTCGCCGCCGCCTTCAACCCGATCCCCTTCCTTCTCCAGCCCAAATCCCAACCCTAATTAAACCCACCGCCGGACCTCCTCCAAATCATCCACCGTTTAAAGCCCTAAGGACCCCCCTCTCCGGTAGTGGCAGGACCGGCGAAGCCCTCTCCATCGGCGTGATCCGAAGTCTTCAGACCTCGTCGCAGCTCCGCCCCGAGCGCCGCTGCTCGCTCCGGCCTCGCCAAGCCGTCGAGCCAACCTCCTGCAGGTATACCCTCTTTCCCTCTCCCTCTCTCTCTCTCTCTCTATCTCTCTCTTCCGCTCTTCGCCCCACGCCGTCGACACCACCGCCTCCGCTCCGCCACCACGCCGGCTCCGCCTCGTCTCCAACACCTTTCTTCTCCGACAACCGCTCCGCCTCCACCGCCCGACAACCACGCCACCGCCTTCGACATCGCTGCACCTCTCTGGGCCGTGTGTCGGCCAGAGGGAGGCCTCTGCTTCTCCACCATTCGTCAACGACATCCACGACATCCACGACCGACTCCTCCGTCATCGTCGAGCCTACGTCATCGCAGAGGAGCACCTCCGCCTACCGGTCACCCCGCTTCGGCCGAGCTTTGGCCGGAGCCCTCCTCCCTCGCCTCCACCGACTTCATCGACGACACCGCCTCCAGAGCTCCAGACACCAGGCTCCGCTCCACCACCGCCAGCGGCCGGGCACGTCGCCCGAGACCCCCGCACGTGCGAGGCACGCGCGCGGGGGGACGTCAGCACCTAACGTCATCCACTTGGGTCACGTGCTTTGCACGTGACCTGGGTAAATTGCAGCGGCACTCCCCGGAGATCCCACATCCGCGCCTCAGTCCAGCCGCCCAAGGAGCACGCGCAAGTCACGTGCTCCCTTGGGAAAATTGCAGAAGAGCCCTCCAGACTATCGGTAATTACACAAAAGTTCCCCCTCTGCTTTTATATTTATTTATTGTATTTGCATCTGTACCCCTGTGTTCCCCTGTGATTGTGGACCCTTTCTTTACATTATTTTATTAATCCAAAAATAGCATGATGTTGGTTAATTAATTCTCTACACTTTGACATATTGTGGGAATTTTTGTGACGGACGGTTAATTAATAAATAATTATTTTGTGGAAAATTGCATATTTTACCCATTTCTTGCTCTGAAATTGATACGTGACTAACCGTTGCTCTAAAAATCCCCGAAAAATCACATATTGTAGAGATAATTATTCTTAACATTGTGCCCAAAAAAGATTTGCATTTGCATGCATCATTTGTCCTGTAAAAATCATTTTGTGCATTGTAATATTTAATTTTTAACAGACATTAAACCCCACATTTTTGAGGTTTAGGATTTTTCTGAGATCCATCACCTAGTGATAGATCTCAGATAATTTTGATTCTCGAAAACAAGTAGGTTTGATATTTATTAAAATTAAATATTAAAAATCATTTTGTTTGCATTTAAAAATCCATAAAAAATTCATATTGCATCCAAAAATTACAAAAAAAATTACAGTGCACTTATTTCATCGTATTTTACATCTCGGCCAAGTTTCGTAATTTTCGGACATTGTTTGGTTGACATTTACATTTTATTCCCTGAAATAAGGCCAAATTTGCATTTTGCATCCTCTATTGCATTAAAAATTCCAAAAAAAACCGCCTCAAAAACCGAACATAAACTTTGATAGACTTAATTCTAGGTTGTTCCTTTGCCTCCTTGTGATCGACCTTGGGACTTGCCCAAGTAAAATAAACATAAAACCACGAAATTAAAAATTGAATAAATTATTTGTGGTATTTTCTTGACTGTTTCCGATTGCCGCCTACAACGAACAACACGATAAAAACACATTCTTAAAACCGCATTTTCGGATTCGTCACTCCTACCTAGGCATCATACCAAAACATGGTCAGTGGAACTGGTCAAAAAGCCGGATCCCAATGAAGCATAAAAAACACTGTGAGATCACTTACAAATCGTATAAAGTACTGGGATCCTAGACATGCACACTAGTAGTCGTTTCCATAACTAGGCTTCCTATCTCCCATCCAACTGAGGGTCACCGCGCCCTCGTACGGTCAGGTGTAAGTGTCACCATTCCTGGCACTATTAATTGTCAGTCATCACTTATTCGTAACATTTTCACGTGCTTGACTACTCATTTCTTTCCAATCGTTTATGTGGTTGACTATATAGATCTAGGACTTTTTGTCAATATGATCTATAGTTAGTAGAGTATACTTAAAAGATTAATTCATGTAGATGATCAGTCTTAGAGTTCTCAGGTTATCGTTTCTAAATCATAAGTTTAACAACTATTCATTGGATATGAATATAAACTTGATTCAATAAAGAAATTCCAAAATCTTCTTACTTAATCCAATTTAATGGCATGATTTTTGATCTAGATTTTTGTAAGCTATTTGTATGAAAATCCCAGTCTTCTCATTTTTAAAATATGAGATTATAAGTTGATCATTAGATTTGGATTCAAGTTTTTGAATCAATGTAAAATTCCTAACTTTTTTATTTAGTCATGAGATTAGGAGTCACTAATTAACTCTAAAGTTAGTCTCAACTTACGTGCTAATTCATCCACAATATCTCAATTTTTAACCATGAAATCATTGGCTAATTGATGTTCTAAAACTTGACTTAATTATATCTAGTAATTCTAAATTTATCCCCAGTCATCAAGAAATCAACAGCTATTCACTAGTCTAAAATTGGATCTTGCATTCATGTTAATCTCCTCAAATCTCTCAATTTTACTCATGAAACAATGACAATTTAATGACCTCATTTTGGATGTTAAATACATGATAATCACCGTCAAATCTCCCAATTTAGCTCATGAAATCCAAGTATGACAGTGAAAAAATCAGAAAATGTAAGTAAACAACCTAAATTTCTTTCATTTTTCAATCATGAAATTAGTGCCTAACAATGAACTATTTTCAGCACTAGAATGTATGCCATTTTCCCCCACATTCTTTCAATTTTAAGCATGAAATCAAGTGTAAGAATGGACTTAATTTGGGTCTTAAAGTATGCAAATTATCCCCAAATTCTATCAATTTTAAGTCATGAAATCAAGTATAAAATTGGACTTAATTTGGGTCTTAAAGTATGCAAATTACCACCAATTTCTTTCAATTTTAATCGTGGAATCAAGTATAATAGTGGACTGAATTTGGGTCTTAAAGTATGCAAATTACCCCCAAATTCTTTCAATTTTAAGTCATAAATCAAATATAAAAGTGGTCTGAATTTGGGTCTTAAAGTATGCAAATTACCCCAAAAATCTTTAAATTTGTAATAATGAAATCAAGTATAACAATAGTCTGAATTTATATTTAACATGCAAGCATTCACCCCCAATATTTTGTTTTAAAGGCAAAGAATCAATGGCTATATAAAGGATTTAAAACTTAGATTTTTGTGAACATGGATGGCATCAAAGAGAGGATAATTGTATCTCTTTTGGGTCTCCAATTTGGAGAAAATGGAGCAAATTGTGCTAGTTGCTCCGGCTGCTACATGTTGTAGCATGCAACAACAGATGACAGATGTTGGGGCAGCGTCATCTGCTGTAACAATAGCAAATTTGGATGCATCACTTGTTGGAGCAGCAATGATTATGGTTGCTTGATGTAGCTAATTGGAGGAGCAGGGGCTTCCAAGTAGTCTTCCAGCTGATGGGGTCCAATGCTTCAGAACAATAGTCGTTTGCAACAACAAAGGGGTGGGAAGCAGCAACTCCCTTGCAGGGAGAGGAGCAATAACAGCTTCCCAATGGAGGCTACAGTTGCAGCCTCCAAGTTGCTGGACAAAAACTCCCAAGAGGGAAATAGCTGCAATTGGAGGCTCATATGATGAAATTTAGAAGAGAAAATAGAGAGAAAGTTTAGATAAATAAGAAAGGCATTAGGTTGATATTAATACATGATGCTCTTGGTTTTGACGAGTGGAAGGAGTAGAGAGTCCAAGTGGAGAAGAGGAGAAAGAGCCAATTGTTAGGACAACAACTGCTATCTATTGTTCTGAATTCCAATTATTTATTTATTTATTTAAAAACATTTCTCTTTCTCTCATCTGGAATATCAATGTTCTCTGTATTTAAACCTTGAATCTTCTATTCAGATGATCAATGGCTCGTTTTCGAATGTCTACGTATGGTGATTGAATGATATCAATTTCGTACTTTTCTGATCCGATACGGATACATAAATTGACGAAATATGGTCTTTATTTTGACAAATTTTATGATTTTAAATTATCAAACGATCTCTAATCGATGAAGGATCGTTTTTGTTGGTTTTATTTCATCGAGATGACTTTTTTATGATCTCGATTTACTTTGCGGTTCGGATTTTGCTTTGCGACTTTCCGATGGCACACATTACGATGCAATCTATTTTTTTTCGATTAATCCCAAACGAATTTTTATCCACGATCTATGGATCGATTTAGATCATTTAACATTGATCGATAGTTTTCATCGGATTAATTGGACCATAATCGAGTCGAGTTTGGGTTATTCGGATCCAGATGCCACACTAGGAGTAGGTACAGTTGATCCGTGGTCAACAAATAATGTGTAATCATTAGTCCACGTAGGACTAACAAGGACAAAGCAGAAATAAAATACATATTAATTCAATAATAAACGATACACATTTTTATTAAATAAAACTTAAAATATTAGAATGCTTTTATATTTAATAGAATATTTTTGGTGGGTTTTATTTATTTATACATCATTATTTGTGAGATGTAAATATTTATGTGTATATACATAGGTTTATTTGCCTATATTTTATATATCTAATTTTATTTTGTATTTTTAATACCCATTATCAAATTTATAAATTCCATTCATTTATAATATTATTAAATACATATTTACATAATTTTTCCATTTTTATGATTTTATTTACATGTATATAAATACATATATAATATATATACATTATAAGTATATTATACCTATATATTTTACAATACTATTTATTTAGATATTTTTATTTATTTTTTAACCTATGTTTTTATTTTTAATATTTACTATAATATATATATATATATATATAATTAAAAATGTAAAGAATTTTAAAAAGAATTAAAATCTATTGTATATATAGATGCTCAGTACAATGGTGCTTCGGAAAAGATGGCTTTTTATCTTAACTTCATTTCCAATGAAACTATCTTCATTAGATAATTTAATTTAGAATGCTATGGAGTGACTTTGGTTCAATTCGAGTTCACACGGAGTGGATATTGATCTGTTCAGCTTTTTCCTGTATGCGTACAAAATGCACTATGCATGATTTTATTGGCTATTATTTTTGAATTTTCTATATATCAATGTGTACAAGTTTCATGTTGAAAACCCTATTACTAAAGGTGTGTACAAGTGTAGATAAAATAGTGTAACATGATTATATACAGAGTATAGAATTAGGATTTTGAACAACATTATGGCCCTCATCTCCCCTTACTTTATCCCTGGTCAACCTAGTCAGTATTGACTTGATCTCGGGGTTTAGGGTCATTCGGTATCATTGATACTTCATTTATTTTTTCTTTTTTTCTTTATTATGTAATTTTATATTTAAATAAATATATTTGCATGCTAATTACATATGAATATTGGATGCCAATTTGTACGAGTTAATTATATTTTTACAGATGTTTTATTAAGGATTTATGGAAGAATAAAGTTAGATGAATGGCTATTAATCTAGTGTTCTTCTTGCATGATATCTTTCTCAATTCCTATAAGTTTGGTCCACAAACTAGATGTCAGTAGTAAAATAAACCATAATGTACATGGTGATATCTCAATTTCATTCCTTTTTTACTTGTTCTCTCAAGTCCGTTAAAAGTATATCATCTCACTAACCTTTTGCTATTCTTTCCCAAATACATGGCATATATCGATGAGGAATAGTTATGATTTTTGTATTACTATCAAAGAATTTTCATCATTTAATGCCGAGCATTCACCGCAAAGTTGAAAATGCAGCCACCACGTTTGGAGAACAGGTTATTCTACTGAGGGCATCTACCATCACATTTTCCTTATCCGAGTGGCAAGAGTTTGTGTAATCATGGTCCTTTAATAACTATAGTCGTTGTATCTGCCTCATGCTTATGGATCTTTTCGATTAAATAGATATTTAAATAGTATGATCCACGAAGATTTTCAAAAGTGATGTCATAGAGGTAATGTCTTTATGTCTACAAAACAAAGACAACGATAGCAATCTCAAGGCAATGCGTTGGGTAACTACACTCACGTGTCTTCAACTGTCGTTATGCTGCCCCAAGTTCTTCCTTAGATACATCAGTGTATACGTGAAGTCCTCGATGTCAGAGGATAAGGTAAGGATAGTACATGGTTAAACATTCCTATATTGTATAAAAGCTAGTTTCACAAGCATCAGACTATATAAAAGGTACCTCCTTCTAATTCAACCTAGTCAAAGACAAGGCTATTCGTGAAAAGTTAGAACCTTCTATAATATTCGACCAATCCCAAGAAAGATTCTATTTCTATTATAGTATTAGGATGCATCTAGCTCGTCATCGTGCTAATCTTCACATGATCAACAAAGATACCTGTCCTGGAAATGACATAACATAGAAAGGACAATTCCGTTAGCCAAAAGTCACAATTGTTATACTTGGGACACAACTTATTCTTCCTCAATGTTTTGAGTACTTGTCGGAGATAATGTTTATGTTGTTGCTTGTCCTTAGAGTAGATGAGTACGTCATCAAGAATTACTATCACAACGTTGTGTAGGAACTGACTAAATACTCTATTCGTTAGGTCTATAAAAAAGACCGCCATTACATTAGTTAGTTCAAAAGGCATAGCTAAGAACTCGTAATGTCCATATCATGTGCGAAAGGTCATCTTAAAGACATATGAGTATCTAAACCTTAAGCGATGGTACCCGGATCATTGGTTGATCTTGGAACATACAATAGAACCTTGTAACTAATCCAAAATTCTAGTGATCTCCGAATCCACGTGGACAACAAAGGGAAAACATACCAAGACCTTTGCAAAAAGTGCAACTAAGTGTTATGGAACTTTGGAATTCATCGATACAGAAACATAAGCACGACACACCGAAACAAGACGGATGGCATGTCCTTTTGACCTTAAGGTCATTGCCACACAATATTCCATGCTCGAGTAACACGAAGTACAAAAGGATGGTATGTTCTTTTAACCTTAAGGTCATTGTCGCATAATATTCCATGCATGGTCAGTCCAACCCTATAACCTAGTTAGAGTAGTCGAAAGTGGAAATCAGATTGTCTATTGGGAGTATGATTATTAAAACTCTTCTCTCTTTGTTTATGCGGAGCGAAGCTTATTATAGAGGGTTCTCATCATAGACTAAGATTTATTCAAAGATCATAGGGAGATAGATAAGTAAGCTAAGACTGCTCAAAAGACTTTGAGTTGCGTGCAAGAAGGGAAATCAATTTGACCCTTGGGGATGCTCAACAAAACTGTCACTATACAACCCGAAAGAGAAGAAGTGAAATCTAAGGACAATGGGTATGCATTTTATTGGATAGACTTCACGTGGGTTATAGATTTGACTGCCTTCACTTCCTGCCCGTATCAATGAGACTAATGTTCCCAAGTTCCTTGAGTGTGGCTTAATCCATGGGACTTTTAAGCCTCAAGTATGACTAGATTACTTGCCACACTTTTTTTATAAAATTACAGAAGCCTTCCTTAAATGAATAAAGAGTTCTCCCATGCATACAAGCATGTATTATAACACACACATCAAAGCATGTATTATAAACACACATCAAGAGCCACTCATAGGTAGCTGAAGAGCGTCCTCATCATAAAAGCAATGCCTCCCCAACCTCAAGTAACATAGTTTCTAGATGGCAGGTGCAAGTATGAAGACCAAGACTAACTCCAAAGGCAACATTGATAAATATAAGATTCATTGTCAAAAGGTGTTCGACCTTCTCTCCCGTTTCTCATAAGGACTCTTTTAGAGGAGTAGATTACAGGGCATTGGTGGTTGTGTGTAGTGTTAAAGAGGTATGCTCCTTGGGAACAGACAATAATATGCTTCCACCCCACTTTTTATTCTTTTTGCTTTTTTAAAAATAAAACCTTGGGGAGATTTACTTAGACTAATAAGTGGAATGTGCATTTCAAATTTTGTGAAAATTTGACATTTCTAAAGCGTACGGAAGGATTTTGTTTTAGCAATTTTGAGGTCATTAAAATTTTGGCAGTTTTGATGGATGAGATAGAAGTCTCGAATTACGTTGAATTTTGAAAGACATTACAATGAAATATGTTTATCTAAACCCTCATTGATTTCATTTCAGAAATATAAAAAATATATGGAGAAAAATGCAGGATCATACAAGTTATATGCTCCTAGGGAGCATATTCTTTTCCCCATATATGTAAGTTAATATGCAATATTATTGCAGGAACAAAAAAGTCATGCATTTTTTAACATGTATAATATGACTTCTTACTCAGTTTATGGATGATGGTATGATGTGACATTGTGATATATTTTATAATCACATCCCATGTGGATGTGAATGTTGTGTGAATGTGCATATTCTATATATTTATCATATCAATGCCTCCGAGCATGTTCTTTAGGAATTGACAAAAAATAATAACATCAACATCGCCAATTACTGCCTGTTATCTACTCCCAATGGAAATATCCTCGTGAACCGCTTGCAACATCAACAACTATTGTTTGCTGCCGGAAATGTTATACTTTTTAAGGAGGTGCTTTAGTTATGATATCTATTTTTTCACCATATACCTGACAAATTATCCTTATAGTTACGAGTCTTTTCTTACCTTTTTATCCCATACAACACACAAGGTCAAACGAATAATTCTTTTGAATCAAATTATTAAGATATTCATTAGCTCAAAATGACAACATACAAAGCAACTGAAATATTACTAAAATCCCAGCTCTCTTTCAATTTTCACAAAAAAACAATGTCATGAGCATGCGTCTCATTTGATGTAGTTGCAATTAGCTGTATGTCTTGACGATGTTGGGACATAATCTATCAAGCTTCAATCGTTCTACCACATGATTCCTGTTTGGTATAACACAAATTAGTTAATGATGTGGAATGATGTCTACTCTAAGCCAAGATCGATTGCCGATAGTTCCACTTTGGAAGCAGAGACATTCAAGAAAGGCAATGCCTTGGCCTCAATCAATCCGCCTTTAGAACCGAAACATGCGAGAGCCCGTTAGGAAAAGCCGTGATCCCTTATACTAGAACTTCCAAATTTGGATGCTTCAGTATTGTTCTACAATGAACTGCTTTAGAGGAATAACTCTAATTGAGTGTGAAGGAAGGATAAGGAGAGCTTCACAAATTCATCTGGGTTAACCTTCTTATTTGTAAATTTTATTTTGAAACCTGGGAAGAGATGGTTTAATAGGGAGCAAGCAACCGCACTGAAACACCTTGCTTGTTCTCCAATCCTGAACCGCACATCCCACAGAGCAGCCCCATAGCGGCGGGCAGCAGCCGCCCGTGAGCTGCCTCAGCATGGCGTCGTGGCACGCGCGGCTTCTCCAGCGCTCTCTTCGTGCACACCTCCTCCGCTGTCCCAATCCCGTTCACAAAACCCTCCAGCCCTCCCCCGTCCTCCTCTCCCGCCACTACAGGCCCGGGCGTTCCCACGACGAGTCCGCGCCCAGATACGAGCAGCCCGTCCCCCGCTTCAACTGGGGCGTCCGCATCGTCCCCGAGAAGAAAGCCTTCGTTGTGGAGCGATTCGGCAAGTACGTCAAGACCCTCGGCTCGGGTATCCATCTTCTCATCCCTCTTGTCGACCGGATCGCCTACGTCCACTCCCTCAAGGAGGAGGCCATCCCCATTCCCGACCAGTCCGCCATCACCAAGGACAACGTCAGCATCCTCATCGACGGCGTGCTCTATTTGAAGGTGACTTTGGTGGTTTTGTTGGAGGTTCTGGTGGGGCGTATGCCGTTTGATTATTGTTGTTATTGTGTCGGTGTGTAGATTGTGGATCCCTTCCTGGCTTCGTACGGAGTAGAGAATCCGATATTCGCAGTTATAAAGCTCGCACAGACTACGATGAGGAGCGAATTGGGGAAGATCACGCTGGACAAGACCTTCTCCGAGAGGGATACACTCAATGAGAACATTGTGGTAGGAATTCTATCCCGCTAACGGTAGTGCCTTCTCTTTGTTCGAATTGTCTTCATGTAATCTATTTCTATGAGATCCTTTGGCAATGCAATTGAAGAGCATTCTATGCAATGCAAATGAAGTTTTTGGCTGAACTGTGAATGTCAATGGTGATATTTCAAGCACTTCTTAGGTGTCTGGACTGAAAATGTGACCGATGAAAATTCAAGAACCTCTTACTACTGCACGTATGATTGATGTGGTCACAAGATCAAAATCCCAACTTAAAATTCTGGAACTCACATGCGTGGTTTTGACTTTTTGTAAGCTAAACAACTTGTTCCTTACGTGAGAATGTATACCAACACGCTCAAGTACACAAGCACACACAAACACACAAGAGTACACAAGTACATTTACTAAGCTTTATCTCTTTATTCGCAAGCAATGCAGATAGAAAATCCGAGGGTAGGAGAGAGAGAAAAGAGATGTGATGAGTTTCACAGTATGAGGGAAGAACGAGTTGAGGAGAGACATCCTAGAAAATAGAGGGGAGGAATATAAAATAATTGCGAGGGGGGGGGGTATAATGGTGGAAGAGCTCTCCAAAACTCAGTCAGTTCATAACATCACTTCCTCCTTACACAATGGACTACTAATCCGTTTATATAGGAAGGGATGAAGTTATAATGTAGTGTGAAAGGGCCTTGATGATCGTTTGCTCTCGCCAAAAAGGGAAAGGACGCCCTACGACACTTTCACAAAGGACGTCCTACGACACTTTCACTTGCCTTCGAAGATCTCGATCCGACATGCAATGGATGGTGCATCAAGGGAAGAAGCGGGGCTTGGGCTCGCACGTGGGGTAGAGTGGGTTCTATTGGGTTTCGTATATACGAGAAGGGAGAGAAGGCAGAGGCAACATCTGGACTTTTTCGCGTGGCTTCGATGGAGCGATTTTCTTTTTGTGTGAATGCTGCATGCGATGAGAGACATGGTCTACTCCCGACGGTGCCGTGTGTTCGAACTCGAAAGCAAGAGTGAGGGTGGTGCTGTGTGTGGGAGCCTAGAGGCCCATCGAAGAAGTGGAGAAGTGCGAATAGTGAATGGAGATGGGGAGCGAGGACCGCCATGCTTGATTAAATGTATTCGTGAAAGGTGGTATCTCATCGGAGGAAGCTTCACCTTGGCTTGAAGTGCTGCAGGTATGGTGTTCATGGTCACCACGCTTTCTGACGTGGTGTGTTGCTTTGCCTGTGGATAGTGGGGTCATCATCGTGCTTTATGTCTGGTGGTACGTGATCGAATGGGATTGTATGGGACTGGAGAAGGATCCCTTCTTGTTGGCACACACTCGTTTAATGATGTGGCTTTCAGATAAGTGCAGAGTGCACATGGATCAGATTGGTTCGGATTATAGCTTAATCCGTGTCCCATCCAACCTTAACAGATTTTTATTTTTGGAATCCAATCCGATCATCAATATCCAAATCCAATCCTGTCCAATCGATAATATTACGGAGTGGTTCGGATTTTTACACTTACATTTTTCTGCTCAATAGTTTACTCTTGCACGTTTATACTTTACGTCACACGAGACATCAAACATTCAAATAATGACTTAAAAATCGAGAATATGAGTAGATGTAAAGAAAAGAAAAGAAAAATCGCACAATCAAATGAAAGTTGAAGAATTATAAGAATCCATTATAAAAAGTTGAAGATCACATAGTCAAACTAAAGGATTATATTGAATTTGAAATTTAGATTTTTTTTAAATAATACATAAGTTTGTTTTTTGCAATTGATTTCACCCAAATGATTCAAATCAAAACAATACAAGTTAACAAAAAAGGATATACGAACAAATTATTAAACAATACAAGATCATTAGATTATATTTCTTGCAATAATGAATTTAACAACAATGAAGGTCAGCAAAATGGAGATGCTTATAAGAACGATGACTGACGACGAGAGAGTTTGATGTAAGAGACTAACACATTGTTGGTGTGTTCACTGATGTGTGATGATGATGCATATATTAAAAACATAGTCTCATTTCGAACCGAAACCAATAAAAAATCAGATATGCATTAACAATCAACATCATCTTAACTCTAGTCATCATCGGTCATCACGGATAAAAAATGATATCTGTACATAACTCAACTTAACTCTTCAAAAACGAGTCAACCAACATTTTGCTAGCAAATCAAAGCATCAGCCACTAATCAACAAAAATTGATAAGAAGAGATTTAAAGAAATCCATTTATGTATTATGCTTGGAGAGGATATTAATGTTGTTAGGTCACTCAATAAGGAGGCACATCTAGAACAATCTCTGCTTCAATGATAGTTGTGAAGGCAATGGGTTTGATTTTACCCAATGTGTCTTGCACAACTTCTGCAGAATATGACAAGTAGTTTCGTGAACTGAAAAAGGTTGATATGATAAACTAGCATGGAAGAAATAACGATCATCTATAAGAGAGCCATGAAAAGTCTGTACACATATATTTGCCATCACACAATTAAGAAGATTATTCTGTTTTACTAAATAAAATTGCTATTTTTAAAACTGTAAAGACACCACCTGGGCGAAGTAGAAGAGAATCACTTAGGGGTCTCTCACAAAGAACTCTTCCACCATCCTGCCAAGCATGCCAGAGGGGTTGTGGGCAGCGCGCTCGAGCTCCTCCATGACAATGTAGAAACTATGACTCACTGCCTCGTCCAAGCGCACAGTGGAAGGAGGTCGGGGACAATAGGATACAACGAGTGGGGAGCGTGCTTCGTCTCAGCACATATGGGAAGGGGGCGGGGGCGGTAGGGTACGTGAGGGGGGGAGTGTGTCTCGTCCAGGTGCACAGGAAAAGGGAGGCAACGATGGTAGGGTATAGAGAGGGAGGAGCATGCCTCGTCCAAGTGTACGGGGGAAGGGGTTGGGGGTAGCATGGTATAAAGAGAGGGGAGTGGGGGAGGTTGTGATTTTTGGTAGAGATGGAGAAGGAATTTGGGGTGTTTTCCGAAAGAATGGTGATTTTAAACGGAGGGAAACGATATTGGAGGGAAAGAGAATTAGTTACCTGCCTAACTTTTCCTGCCTATTGAAATGCTAATAAAAAGTTGATATTCATTGCAAACAATTAGTTCGTCAGGAAAAAATTATGATTGTGAAGATTAGTTAGCTGTCATGAATAACCGTCACTTATAATACATTTTTCACAAGTGTGTATAAAAGTTTGTATGTATATGTATGTATGTATCTACATGTGCGCGCGTGTTAACGGATTAACGGATTGGATTGAATCAGATTTTGGTAAAGATCCAATCCAATCCATACTTAAACGGATTTAAAAAACTTCGATCCAATTCGATCCATTAGAATGATAAAACTAAACCAATCCAATCCAATAGCATCCGATTGGATTGGATTACGGATTTTATCTGATCCATGTACACTCCTAAGTGTAGGGGGGTATTTCTTTTGTGTAGGTTGTTACAGGGGGTTCCTACGTAAAGGAGTTCTTGATTGGCTCATCGACATTGGAAGGCCCGGAGATCTCTTATGTAGTGACAGATGTTAGAAGAAGAGAGGGTCTCTCCTTCTCTTCTTCAGGGGATGTGGTGCGATTAGATGAAAGATTATTTTGTGTTGGTGGGATCTGGAGCGGAGAATCGGATTTGATTATGTCGGGAAACTAGATGGAAGGATGTTTTCAATGGCGAAGAGCGTAATTCATGGATTGCTAGTGGAAGGTGATGAGTAAGGTGCTAAGTGTTCATGTAGTTCTTCTGCTCTTGGTGGCATGATCTCAATTACCTTAGATGGTTGTACCCTAGGTTTTGACATCAGTTCGGTTTTCCTTGTTCTCGAGTGTTCGAAGATGATACCTCTTGGGGTTGAGCTTTCTTTGGGAATTGGTTGCGTTGCATATAGAATTCTTGTCTCAAAGGTCCACCCACCACCACCTCCCCATATGTTGTGCTCGTTGCGTAATCCGTCAGATATTCCAGTGGCTGGTGGATGCTCGCTGAAGGAGGGGCTTTTTGGGGCTGTTGGTGGAAAAATAAACTTCAAATATCATTATTGAGACCCTAGGGCTCTCTTATATAGGAGAACGACCCTGGATAAATAACACATGACGTACATGAAAGAAAGAGACATAAGAAATAAATATAAAGAATAGAAATATCTCAACACCCCCTCAAACTGGAGCATATATGTCTATCAAGCTCAGCATGGAACAACATCTCTAAAAAGGGCCTCTAGCAAGGGCCTTGGTGAAGATATCAGCTGTTTGATCTCGACATAAGAAATTAATATAAAGAAATAGAAATATCTCAACACCCCCTCAAACTGGAGCATATATGTCTATCAAGCTCATCATGGAACAACATCTTTGAAAAGGGCCTCTAGCAAGGGCCTTGGTGAAGATATTAGCTGTCTGATCTCTAGTAGAAACATGGGACGTGGATATGAGACCCTTCTGGATCATGTCTCTAGTATAATGGCAATCGACCTCTATATGCTTGTTTCGTTATTGACAATAAAAGAACTGCTTCATTGTCACATAAAAACTGCACGGGATGGGGAACCTCAATAGCAAGATCAATCAAGACCGATCTAACCCATAACATCTCTGTGCTCTCTTGTGCCATGATACTGTACTCAGATTCTGCACTGGATCTAACAACCACTGTATGCTTCTTGCTTTTTCATGACACTAGTGAGCTCCCAACAAAAATAACTAAGCTAGAAGTGGACTTCCTGTATCTAGGACATATGGCATAATCTGCATCTGCATAAGCTGTCACCTCAAAATATATACCTTTGTTAAAAATAAGACCAATACTAGGCGAATTCTTCAAATATCTCAAAATCATATAGACTGCATCCATACGAACCTTCCTGGGTTGCTCCATGAACCATTTCACCTTGCTTACAACAAAGGATATGTTTGGCCTGGTGATGGTAGCATATATGAGCTTCTCAACAAGGTCCATGTATCTCCTCTTATCTACTTCCTCAGTGTCATCATCATATAATCTCATGCTTGGATCCATAGGAGTAGTGGCGATCTTGCACCTTGTCACACCTATCTCTAGTAGAAGATTAGTAACAAACTTCCTCTGGGGACATCATAAGACTACGCTTGTTCCCGATGAACTCTAATCCAAGGAAGTATCGAAGATTGCTAAGGTCCTTGGTCACAAACTGTTGACCTAGAAACTCCTTGGTTGCCTGAATGCCCTGCTCATCATCACACATGACAATAATATCGTCAACACAGACAAGAATATCAACTGTACCTCTATGTGTCCTCTGAACAAACACTGAGTGATCCACAGTGGACTAAGCAAACCCCTGGTGCTCTATCAACTCTGAAAGCTTCTGGTACCAAGTGCTCTGACTCTGCTCTTGCTATAAATCGCCTTTTGGAGCCTACTCACCTTCTGAGACCCCCCTCCCAATAGCAAACCCCAGTAGCTGCTGCATATAAACCCCCTCCTATAGATCTCCATATAGAAACACATTCTTCACATCAAGTTGGTAAAGAGGCCAGTTTCGTGAAACAACAACTGAAAGAAGAATGCGTAATGTCGAATGTTTAATCACTGGAGAGAAGGTATCCCGATGGTCCACCCATAAGTCTGGTTGAACCCACGTGCTACAAGCCTTGCCTTATAGCAATCCACATTGTCATCTGCCCGCTGCTTTACCGTAAAGACCCATTTGCACCCCACAACAGAGGCACTTAGAGGGGCAGAAACAACACTGCAGGTATCACGAGCCTGCAAAGCGGCCATTCCCTCCTCCATGGCAAGTCGCCAACTGCTATCCTGTATGGCATCCTGATATGTTCGTGGGATAGTAATAGCTGAGAGTTCCATAACAAACCTCTTGTACTCCTCTGAAAGATGGTCCAAGGAAACATGCACAACTAGAGGATACATGACACAGTTACGACGCAGCTTCCTCAAGGCAATAGGTACATCGAGATCATCAACCTCTCTGTTCTCTAGTATCATCTCCTCCTGTATAGTATCCTATGGAACAAGCATATCACCAGTGCCATCAATAGAAACAATGTATTCATTACACACCTGAGGCATACTGGATAACCGGAAAGGCCCGTGAGCAGAGGGACGAGTAGAGGACCTGCGAATGTAAAACTGTGGTAGGAATTGTGTCATGGTAGACAGAGGTGGAGGTGACCGAGACTCAACATGGGGGTTTGTTGGTGGAGATGATGGAGGTGGTGGAACAAAGACATCCTCGCCAAAGTCAGCATTAGACAACCTGTCACCCGTAGGAGAAAAATACATAATAGATTCAAAAAATTTGACATCAGTACTCGCATAATATTTTCTCCCAACATGATCAAAACATCTATACCTTTTTCTGGTACGAGAATAACCAACGAACACACATTTGATAGCTTTAGGAGAGAGCTTGTCATGATCAGAAGTAAAATTGTGGACAAATGCTACAAACCAAAAGACCCCGAGAGTAAGGGAGAATAGGTCCTCCTCGGAAAATGCAATCAAGAAAGGAACCTTTTCTCCAAGGATAGTAGAAGGCATGTTCACCAAGTAACATGCAGTGAGAACCGCATCACCCCAGAATGCATGAGGAACTCGAATCTGAATCAAAAGAGTCCTCGTGACATCCAAAAGATGACAGTGTTTGCGTTCGGCAACACCATTCTGCTGCAAAGTATAAGCACAAGAAATCTGATGAATAACACCAATATATCTAAGAAAGTCAAACAACTGTAAAGTAGAAAACTCCAATGTATTGTCAGTGCGAATAAACTTCACATTAGCTGAAAAAATGTTCTTAATCTAAATAAGAAAATATTTAATAACATGACCAACTTCAGACTTATTCTTTAACAAGAAAACTAAGATAATCTAGAGAAATCATCGACATCAACCATATAGAATCGATGTCCCTGATGATCGGGAACACAACTAGGACCCCAGATATCAAAATGAACCAACTCAAACAACTGACTATTGTGACGACTTGAAAAAGAAGAATGATGGTGCTTCCCAAGCTGACATGCCTCACACTCCCAGGTAGCACGAGTAGAGATATGAGGGAGAACATGACACATCTTCTGGAGAGGAAGGCGTCCAAAGCAAAGATGGCACATGACAGGAGAAACAAATCTAGATGGAATAGTAGCATCACCGACACATGAAGGTTAGACTAGTTAGTACAACCCTCTCTGTTTACAACCACGTCCAATCACCGGCATGGCCTCAAATTTCAGCGAAATTCGGTCGAATTTCTGTCGAATATCGATATCCAGTCGAAATCGAAATTCGACCGAAATGACCGAAATGATCGAAATATGGGGGTCCTAGTACAAAAAATGACTGAAATGACCGAAATTTCGGTCGAAATTCCACCGAAATTCCATCGAAATTCTGTTTTGATCGGTACCGAAATGGTGACCGAAACCGACATTTAAGACCTTGAATCACCCTGCCCGTGAATATGTCCTGAAACACACGCGAAGAAAGATCAAATATGACTCGACAATGTAAATCTTTTGTAATATGACTAATAGACAAAATATTCATTTGAATGTTGGAGCATGTAAGACATTCTGCAGACGCATCGATGGGGCTAGAACAATCTCCCCTGACCAACAATGGGTAGATAAACCCATTAGCAATCACCACTGATCTACCATGAAGGATAGATCTGTAAGAAGTAAACTGAGCCTGATCTCCACACATATGATGAGAAGCTTTTGAGTCCATGATTCAATCAGTCAAATCTGAATTGCTACAACTCGTAAGAGTGTAAGCAATACCTGACGAACTCGTAGAGGCTCTGACAACAGCTGCAACATCTGAAGATCCTGCTGCTGGGGTGGGTGGTGTAGTCATCATCTCTATTAATCTAGAGATAATATCATCATTCAAACCTCGCATCATGAGAAGGAGCTGGAGTAGTCTCTATCTGCTTAGCTATACGGGCAGACACTGGATACCCATGTCCGAATGCCCTTGACGATGGAAATGTGAGCATGAGCCACGCTGACGTCCTCTTTCTCAACCACGGGGTCCACATCCGTGAAACTGTGAAGTACCTCCTCTGCCATGAGAAGCATCCATCGTAGAGGGAGTTTGAGCCACGGTAGTAGACGTAGTATGATCCTGCTCAACCTCTTGTAGACCTCCTCCATAGTGGTATCGTCTCTCCTGTAAGTAGTTGAGTATGTGCTGCATCGTACTCTGAGTCAAGAGATGACAAAAAGACTCCTGTCATAGTGGCCTTCCTGTATGCATGCTGTTGCTCCGTGCTATTAGTAATATGCATAAAACTATGGAGACGCTCGGACACGCCTCGGAGATGCGAGAAGTGGGCATGAAGAGGCCGACCATTCTGCTTGGTTGAGAAAATGTTGTACCACAATTGGAGTATTTCTCTCTCATTCTTCACTTGCCCATATGTGTCAACAGAATGTCTTAGTTACATAGGAGTTTCCAAAAATGTCATACGGTTATTGCAGCGCCGCTGATTTTCAAAAATTCTGATTTATTAGGGATGATTGGAGATTCAATGGCAAATTATTTAGGTCAGGTGGAGTTTTCAATTATGGGGCTGAATTCCCTGGGGTTGGTAGACATTTCGATGGTTAAAGAGAGATTAGCGGAGGAGCTGGAGGTGAAATTTGGGGGTTTGCTGGAGGCGCTTCCCTCGGTTCAAGAAGAGGGCGTTAGGGTTGCGGACACCCGATGCCCATCTGTTTTTTTGCTTGAACCATAGTGAAAACCCAATTAACAACATAGGTTCGGGAGGTACTCTGGAACTAGGTATTTCTGCACAAGTGAACTTCAACTTGGATTAGTTCCTCTCGATCCCAGTGGAGGATTCGAAGTACTCGATTGTTTCTGCTTCGATCGACCCTGCTTGTTCACACGGTGGCGAGCTAGGTGCCTCCGATCTCTTTAGGGGCCTAGAAACTGAGAAGGCATTGGGTTTCATGGCCTATTATCTAATGTTCATGAAAGCGGCCTGTGCGGCTACATATGTGACTGCATATGCCTAATCTGCCTCCTCAGCGCACCGGTTACATGAAGCCACCCTTTATGCACCATTTGCGCATATACGGGCCACATATGCAGGCTGTGCGGCCACATATGTGCTCTGTGCTTCTGCTTAAGGTCCAGTTCGGTTAATCGGATCTAGATCTTGTATTATTTTGACTCTATATATTGAATCAAATCATGTAATACTATCTTTGGTGATTTTGATATTTAGTTGTACTATTTTGAGCTCTACATAAAAGCTATTTTTCACAGATCTTCTGTTGCACCATATTTATTCACAATTCAGTTCAGTTGTAGTCACTTTTGTAGATATTTATTTATTTTAAATAAAAACTAGAAAACCACGTAGAACTGTATAACCTTGCATATGCCTTGTATACCGCTTAATCACTATTTAGTGACCTGCTCGAACGCATATGCATACCGCTTTCCTGAAAATTGCTATTATTTGTTACCTGAGGTTCTAGGGAGGAGCCTCCCACCCTGTGGAGATCAAATCCTTGATCAGCTTGAGAGTGAGATAACGAACACATCTCTGGCGGATGAATACAAGGCTGACGTAGAAGTACCTTCATTTGCCAAAAATGGGACCATGTTGATATCTATGGGTCTTGCTGCGTTGGAGAAGTCTGCTGGTAGCTCGACACTTGTTGTCATACTTGGCAAGAAATCAAAAAGATATCGACAGAGGAAACATAGATCTATCTGAATGTGTGCTCCCTCGTGGATTCTCATATGCTTTGAAAAATAATTCAACAGTAACAACAACCAAATCTTCTCCCACATTAGGTAGGGTCTATTACATGGATCTATATGAATTATAAAATACATAAAGAAAACAACTGTTACTTAACAAATGCTATTTGACTCGTAAAATCAATATTGTAAAAGTCGGCCGATCATCTCGACTAGTAGGTCTGTCTAGTCTAGTCGATGGGGTTGCCGACCAAATATTGACTAATTTTGATTATGCCCACTAGTCGATCGATTTTTTCTTGGAGATGCCATATTTTTTTATTATTTTAAATCAAACATATTCTAATGTGCTTACTGTTTCAATTAATTCTTTTATTTCATTATGATAGTATAAGAATACACAAATATATATATGAATATATAAGAATGTATGCGTAAAAATATTTTATATATTTAAAATAATTTAAAAATTCAAAGGTGATTAAAGCTCGACTAAATCTTATTAGCCGCCCGATTGCCGACTAATCTTTAGTCAGTGATCCTACCGATCGAGTATTGACTACCGAATTTTGCAACCTTATATAAACCATTTCCAACAGAAAATATCTATCAAATAGTTGATATTATAATCAAAACTATTTATTTAAAAAAAGTCAAAAATCGACTCAAAATAACTATTTTTTTGGATGAAAAACCCTAATGTGTCAAAATCCCAAATTTGTAATTGCATTAATTCTTATCAGCTTTGAAAAACCCATTTTATTATGAGTTGCTTGTCATAGGACACTGACATTGGAGAGTTCGATGTGATGTTGTTGGAAATGTTTCCAATTTCGTTGTTTTCCTTTTCTTTTCACATTATGATTGTAATTTATTCCACTGAGGGGCATTGCTGCGATATTTTCGCCCCTTCAATTATTATAACTCTTCTTTCTATATAAACCTTCCACTTTAACCTTTACCAAAAACGATTTTGTTGGGAGCATAGAAGGCCATATTGCGATATATCGCCGATATATCAGTATTGAGTGACATGAGATATCGATATCATGGTGCACATCTATTTACCGGGATATCAATGATATATGACCGATATATCGGTAATATATCACCATATTGGCCATATCGGTAAAAAAAATGACTGGGTTCAGTAAAAAAATTCATAAATATCAACCGATATCGCCAAGATTCCGCCGATATCTGTATATTGATGAATAATACCTTTGTACGCGAGACCCCCGTCTGGTAGGGTATGGTGCGACAAGGGGGTGCATACAAATGGTTCTTCGCCTTGGGGGTTTCCGATCGATTTGAATGCATCTTCTTTCCCTTTCAAAAATATTATTATGAATTATGTCTATTTTTAAAAATGCTATTATGCTTTTATTTGTTTGGTTCCAAAAATAGCTCAAACATTTTGTTTATACATAATATGTGATGCAATATAAGTCTTGGAAGAACTCCATTTCCAATATCTATAAGTTAACAATCAACATTAACAATGATATGCTCAATATGACATATATGTGCAATATAAGGGTAATAGATGATCGATATGTGCGATATAGGTGTATATTTGTAAGTTATATAGTGTTGTAAAAACTTGGATGGACTACATTTCAATATCCACAAGTTAGCAATCAACAATAACAACGATATGACTGGTATATGTGATATAATGGTCATAGATGATCGATATGCATGATCTATGGGTATATTTGTAAGTTATTTAGTGTTCTAAGAACTTGGATGAACTCCATTTCTAATATCTATAGGTCAACAATTAACAATACCGGGAATATGTTTGATATGACCAATATTTGCGATATAAAGGTCATAAATGATCGATATGCATGATCTAAAAGTATATTTGTAATTTATTTAGTGTTATAAGAACTTGGACGAACTCCATTTCTAATATCTATAACTCAAGAAATCAACATTAACATCGATATGTTTGAAATGACCGGTAGATGTGATATATGGGGTATAAATGACCGATATGTGTGATATAAGTGTGTATTTGTATGTTATTTATTTTTTACTATCTTAGATGATCTCAATTCCTGAAAAACGGCAAAAAATACCGTTTTGAGCTATTTATGACATTTCCATCTATATCGTCGATCTATTGGCAATATATCATGTTAGAAAATGTAACGCGGAAGTGAATATTAGAGAATAAGATTGAACATGAAAGAACTCGGGATTTTAACGTGGAACCATATTCCCTAAGGAGCGGAATGAAACCACGGGAGAACGTCTCAATGGGTTGATTTATGCATTGCACTTTCTCACTCGAACATGAGGGTGAGGGGCTTCTTATATAGCCCTTACTGAGTCTCTACATTCCACAGACGGTCGATGTGGGACTAAACAACTGATGTGGTAAATGAATCCTGGAATGATCCATTTACCTATCTACACCATAAGTGACACATCACATATACTCCAACACGACAACACCTCCCCTTAAGCTAGAGCATGCAATGCTCAACTTGGACAAACAAGAAGAAATCTCAAACTCACGCTACAAGACACTACAGATAATATCAACTCGACGTGCACAACTGTCGGCTACTGTCGAGGACGTTGCTTCTCATGCTGTGCATGTGAGGAGGATGAATGGGCTGGAGTGTGAGTCAACTAAATCTCTCTGTCGGAGAGCATGCGCTTTGTACTGCATCTGTCAAAGTCACTGCAACTTGAAATGAGTCTCCTCGTCGGAGTACTCTGGTTCTCTCCCATATTGGTACAGAGAATGAGATCTCTACTCTGGACTCCCTACGAAACCACATGAAAACCCTAGCCCACATGGCGTAGGGAATGGGATCTCTACTCCGGAGCCCTATGGAACACAGGAAAACTCTGAGCCAACTAGAAAAGATGGAGATCTTACAACTGATCGCAGGCATATACGAATCAAACTGAAAGACTTGGAATCTTAATGTCGAGTTTGAAACCTGTAGAACTATAGAGTTTAAATATCTAGCTGGTCTAGAATCTGATATCTGAATCTGGAACAGACCTATGACTCTACACAATACTCCCCCCTTCTCCCATATTTGTTGGAAAACAATGACATTGACAAAGTTGGGAGAAGACAATAAAGTAGGCGGGAAGAGGGAATCACATAATGATGCAGCGTGAAATGGAAATATAGGGTTGCATTTATTTTTATTCGTTAATTATCTACGTTTATTTGAGTCGTCGTGTTTTTAATTAAATAAACGAGATTGCCTGTGATCTCAATTAATTAGTTAGAGATTTGAATTTAATTCAAATCAATTAGTTAGTTAAATTAGGATAAGTTATTTTGAATTTGAATTTGATTTCTATTTTTGTAATCTCATCCCTCCTATATAAGGGGATGAAGGTCTATTGTTTTACGCAGTTCAGTTGATACAAAAAATTGAGATTTATTCTCTATCTCCCTCTCCGTCTCTCTCTTTCCCCCACGCGATCTACGCGTTTCTTCCTCCTCGAATCTCGCGCAACCGGCGTGCTTCTCTTCTCAACCCCTCCAACTTCTTCTACCAAACAATTTCCACCGTTCAAAATTATTTTTTGTCGTCACCGAAATCCTTTCTACATCATTTGGTATCGGAGCATGGCCTACAGATCGTCCTCACGATCTGACGATCCAAATTTCCAAATTTCCAACGACAAGCCGAAGAAGCTTACAACAAGGAGATGAACGCACGGCCTGAGTTCCAAATTTCCCAGTTCGAATGTCGAGATATAATGGCTAAATTCAAGGCTATGTGCGCCGTCCTATCAAAGTCTTCCACTACCAACGCCGATTTTGATGAAGAAAAACAAGAAAAAGAGAGCGTAGACGATGAAACGCCCGCTGTCCAGCCCATTTCAGAGGGAAAAGATGCCGTCGCCAATGATTTATTCGCTGTCCAGCCCGTTCCGGAAGAAAAAAGTGCCGATCCGATTGCTGTCCAGGTCATTTCAGACCTGCAATCAGAGGAAAAGAGGACTCCAGCGGCCTCCGCAACCCTCCCAAAGGTTCCCGACATCGCTCCCATGCCTCCTACCTCTCCCGTCGCAATCCACGCACCATCATCGACTTTCCCTGCCCCACCACCACCGCCGCCACCTCCCGGATTCACCCTCGCGCCACCACCCCCACCCGAAGCACCCGTACCCACTCCTGCCACACCCGCAACTCCAGCCCCAACCCCCCCACCATCAACCCCCCTTTCTACCATCTCCACACCTCCTCTCGCACCACCAAACCTCCCATCCCTGCCCTCCAATGCCATTCCCAACCCTCTCCACGTCCCCATGCTGTCGCCGCCCACTCCCTTTCACGTCGTCAACGCCACCAACCCCACTCCCGCTCGACCGCTAACCCGATACCCTCCCCTACTGCCCCTCCCTGCCACTCTCCGTCATCGCCTCCTGAACCGAGGCCGCCGCACCCACCATCTCATTCTTCCGCCGCCACCACCCCAGTTCGCCCCAAACCCACTGTCATTCCTCTACCATCGACTGTGCCGCTCGTTCCCCATGAGCCAACACCATCGATGCCGCCCCCGCTCTCCATTTGTCCGCCGCTATTGGAGACGAAGTCCCCACCGCTGCCGTCGCTGCAAATTGAGGGGAAGGGAAACCCTAACAAGGGGCTCCTTACCCACGGTAGTCGAATCCCATAAAATGTGGGATTGGGACTTAAGTTGGGTAAATTACATGAAGGTCCCCCCATGCAAAGGTTTTTATTCAAAGGGGAAATTCAAAAGCTCTTCTTACAAGATTTGTTTAATTGAAGGGGTACGAAAATTGCAACTCACCCCCCAGCTGCAGAAATATTTAAAGGGGAGTGTTGGAAGAAGAGAAATTGGAAAGACTCCTTATCCCAATAGGACTAGGATCATGGGTTCACCTATTTAAAGGCCCCATGGTTTAATTCCTTGGACACATCTTCTCCTCTACTCTCCTTCTGCTATTGCTTTGCTATGGACTCTCCAAAGGCCGAGTTTATCTTCATGAAGTTGCCCCATCAGTTCTTCGAACACCATGTCAACGGGATGAAATCCGGATGGACGCCCGCATGTGCGCTGCACCTACTCTTCCGTCACGATGCCAACGTCACCAACAATCACGTCCCGCACGCATGGATCCCGCCATTTTCTCCACACCAGTTCTTCCATGGGATGACCAAGAATGCGGATTCGAATTTATCAACCTCCAAGCCTACAGATCCAGCAATTCGTCGAGAGACGAATTTTTCAAGCGGAGGAGAGTTGATGCAGCGTGAAATGGAAATATAGGGCTGCATTTATTTTTATCCGTTAATTTTAAATATTTTATTTGAGTCGTCGTGTTTTTAATTAAATAAACGAGATCGCATGTGATCTCAATTAATTAGTTAGAGATTTGAATTTAATTCAAATCAATTAGTTAATTAAATTAGGTTAAGCCATTTTGAATATGAATTTGATTTCTATTTTTGTAATCTCATCCCTTCTATATAAGGGGATGAAGGTCTATTGTTTTAGACAGTTCAGTTGATACTAAAAATTGAGATTTATTCTCTATCTCCCTCTCCATCTCTCTCTTTCCCTCACGCGATCTACGCGTTTCTTCCTCCTCGAATCTCGCGCAACCGGCGTGCTTCTCTTCTCAACCCCTCCAACTTCTTCTACCAAACAATGTCCACCGTTCAAAATTATTTTTTGTCGTCACCGAAATCCTTTCTGCATCACATAAGTAGATCTCTTTTTTTCTCGGCTTTTCTTCATCATTTTATTCTGGTCATCAAAATTTTTTATAGCCATCACAATTTTTTTCTACGCACGGTTTTTTGTATGAACCTTTTCTCATTTTTTTTGCAAAACTCGGCTGCCTCTTTTTTTTAACACGTCTCAATGGGCCAAATTTGCAACAACCCACGTAGGGCTTTCTATTTCTCTCTGCTTTTTTTAAAACATGACCCTTTTAATCGGCCCAAAAACTCACGACCGATTTTTTAGATAACAGAGGCCATCGAGCCCCCTTTTCTTGCACGCGACTAGGGTTCCCAAACTGGGAACCCATCTCTTCCATCGCTTCACTGTTGCCGCCTGAGCATGGAGGAGCGCCGAAATTGGATTGGTGTGGCTCTGGAGATGGGGCTGCCTGTCGCCTGCTGATGGAAAGGGGGTGCTGCCTAGGGTTCGCTGCAGGAGGAGTGTGCACAAGGGAGTAAGCTGGCGATGCAGGCGACACTGCATGGAGTTGCGATGCTGGGAGGTTGCTGTGCCGCCTGCTTGAGATCCGAGAGGGTAGTTGTGCCGCCAGAGGGGACAACGACTTCACTGCCTGCTATCTAGAGAAGAAACCTTGTGATGAAGGGGTGCACCCTCTAGAATGGATCGCCCTCCCTCGTCCGTAAGAAGCGGTCATCGCTGAAGAAGGCAAAGATGTTGCTGTCGAAGAGATGATGATCCGACTGAGACGGCTATAGGTCTCCTCTATGGGAGGTATGGTAACTCCAATAAGAAGCTGAGTACGTGCAACACCATACTTTGTATCAAGTCCAGCCATGAAGACTCCAACCATCGTGGAGTTCCTATACATCTCCTGCTGCTCAGTAGATGTCGTAATAGGCATGTAGCTATGAAGCTTCTCGAGCATGCCATAAAGCGAAGAGTGGTAAACATGCAGAGGGCGACCATTCTGCTTGGTATTGTAGATATCAAACTGTAACTGAAGGATCTTGGCCTCATTCTTTGCATGTGCATAGGTAGATGCCAATGTGTCCCACATTGCCTTAGCAATGGGCCGAGTCAGAATATCATTGGCTATTTCTATAGTAAGAGCCCCACTAAACCAAACATGCGCATACACGTTATCTTGCTTCCACGAAGCATTTGCCCCACTCTTATGTGTTGGCTCTGGCTCTGTCAGGATGTGCTCCTTGTTGCACTGCATGAGGGTGAGAAACTGCATGGACCACAACTTATAATTGGTCCCATCCATCTTAGCGATGGGAGCTGGGCCATTGAAGGCTTCGGACGAGAAAATATCACCCTTGTTCTCTGACATGATAATAAGACGACCAGATAACAGAACTCAACTGGGGAATAGATCGATATAAATGAATCTACACAATCATACGGAGGATTGGCTTTAGGTGTAGACTCATACAACCATCCCTACCAATCTTCGTTGCTTGCTAAGGCCGGAAAGCATGAATTATGTCTGAAATCACGCTTTCCGATAGAAATCGGACCGCAAAATGACTCACAGATATGTTCGGAGGCGCACGGAAGGACTGATGGTGTTCTTGGTGGTCACTGTCATGACCAAAGAGAGACGGAGCCGCGCCTGTGGTTCAGCCCAGCGGTCTGGGACCGTAGGCGACGACCCTGGGGGCCTGGGAGGCAACCCTTGGGCGCCGAGAGCAGCAGTCCAGCAGTCGTGCGCGGAGGGGGCCTATGCGACGTCTGGGGTGGTGCCGAGTATGACTGGGTGCTGCTGGGGGGAGGTACGGCGAGGGGGGGGGCTGGGCGAAGCTGGGGAGGGGCGGCGGTGACGTGGCGTGCATGGGAAGGTGGGGACAAGGTTGGTAGGTTAGGGTTACGGTGGGATACAGGAACCCTGGTCTAGGACCGTTGCTCCGATACCATGTTGAGGGAAAATAGAATGGAATGATATTATGAGAGGTCCGAGGCTTCTCTTATTATCTTATATAGCATAGGAACCTATTGGGCAAATTACAGAAGAAATAGAAAATGAGAAAACAATAAAGATAGCTAATATCTTAACAGTTACGTAATCCACCCAGTCTGTATGAAATGAGTTATTAGGTCAACGTTTAAGTACAAATTATCAGATTACGAGTCTTTGATTTTGGAGTTTTGCCTCCACAATTACTTGTCTCCCCTATTTTTTGTGAGTTTTTACCACTCATCTCAATCTTCTTTGAATACTTGAAGCTCATCGTGTTCATTCCCCTTTTCCTCTAACCTTGAAATTCCGACTGCATCAAGGAACTGCTTTCTTTCCTAATTCGTTGATAAGATGCTGCAAATTCAGTCTTCCAAATAGAATATTAACAGAATTTACAAAGTTGACATGAAAAGAAGTCCTAATTGACACCCTTTCTAACTTGCAACTCTCAAGCATAAAATTTGTAGCAAACCGGAAGCTTTTGTTTTAAGCATAGAATTTGCAGTTAACTGGAATTTTGGATATTTATTATTCACTCCCAAATAGTAAAACTGAATAGCGTATTTTTCCCCTTGTGCATATGAATCTGATTTGACTATTTTTTTCAACACAGACATCGATCAATGAAGCTGCTAAAGACTGGGGTTTGAAGTGTTTACGATATGAAATACGTGGGGCACTAATCTCATACCAAAACGTTGTCATGATTATATTTTTTTAACTAAGCATGGATAATGTTTCCTAAACAGGAGATATATCACCTCCCCCTGGTGTTAAAGCTGCTATGGAGATGCAGGCAGAAGCAGAACGAAGAAAACGTGCTCAAGTTCTTGAGTCAGAAGGTTTTTTTAATTAAACCTTGTGGATTGCATAGTAGATAGTTAAATATTATTCAATATCTCATCATTTAGAAATGAGTCAATTCTGATCCTATATATCTTGACATGCACACATCACCTCATGCCCTCATTTGTCTAATGACATTGTGTCAGCAGTGCATCGTACTGGCTGGTTGGCTCAGTACAAGTCTGCACAAGTTTACTGATATGTGCTTATTGTATTGCCAGCTGCAGCACATAATTCCAGGCTTTAGATTGTATGGGTCTCTTTGGTTGTAACTGATGTTTTGGCTTTGTACGATATGCATGTCACATGCATCGACAATTAAAATATTCTCATCACAAGCAGTGACGTGATATATAATGGTTTCTACTTGTCTCATATATATGTGTATTTTTTTTCTTTTAACAGGTGACAGGCAAGCGAATATTAACGTTGCTACAGGTCAGTTTCATGTACTTGGACTTTCTTTGTTCTTACTCACTCATTATCTTGAATGCAGAGAATTGTTGTCTGCTATAATTTGGGTCAGTTTATGAACCGATGTCGTCTTTTCATAAATTGGGATATTTTCTTTGTTCAGTATAATCATGGAATGTCTAGAACTGCTCTATCTATTTTATGGAGTTAAATTTTTGTCGTATATATGTTTTCAACTGGTGTAAATTGTAAACGAACCCTGTTCCAATGATGTTGGGGATAGTCGCTCCTCTTAGCTAAATATTTATAACTTATGAAAGAGGTGGTAAGTCATCACATCTTGAGGATAGTGTTTGAGACCTTTGATTCTTTGATCCAAAAGGTTATTTACACATCTATGATTTAAAGAGACTGAGTGGAGAAGCCTAAAAAAGATGTACACCTTAAGGAGTCATTTCGAAAATGACAAAAAAATGAAAACAAAAAAGATGTGAATCTTTTAAGGGAGCGCACTGTCTAAATTATGTGGGAATAGGGCTATCATGCAAGGAAAATGAAGAGGGTGATGGCAAGTGGATCACGATCGTGAGGGGCGGAGGTGGGTATCATCCAAGTTGAGAAGGGAGCTGTTTTGCTTTCATTGTCATGAAAATAAGCACCTTGCCTATGAGTGCCATGTTCAATTGATTTTTATTTCTTGTAGGAAGGGGCAAGCAAGGGGGCTTGTAGCACATGTCATGCCCAATGGCAGTGAAATTGAAAATTGAAATATGTTGAATAATAGAGGTGGTTTGATGGTCTATAATGCCTGGGTCAGAGTTGGGTTATGCCCTTATTTTTAACCTTTTTCGTATTTATCCTAGCACATTCTCAATCTTGCATGTTCCATCATATGATATGGCCTAGTACCAGCATTATCTCAACCTTCTTGCATTTTTTATGTCATGCTACTAGCTTTGTTTAGTGTGGCTCTATCATAGGAAAAGATGCAGGGTATTTTTGGTCATAGGGTTACATCATTGGAAATAAACATGAGTACTAAGAGAAACTGGTATTTCGATCAGATCACCAAGGTGGAAGACCGCCTACGTGTGGTGGTCACATATTTATTGAGAGCGAGTCAGATGAAGGGGAAGTTATACTTTCTTCTATTACGTAGAGGACAAAGATAACATGGAAGAGGATGAAGTATTCGAGGAGGAGTCATTTAGACTGATTCCACCCTTTTCACGGGCTCGACTGTAGTGGTAAAGCTCAATATATATTCTCTGGTTGTATATATCCATGCAAGATATTCAGATGTTTCTCACATACTCAGACAGACATGCCATTTGAGACAATAGTTGTAGCCACCACATCTATATTCTCATCCAATTCCATAATCGGTACAAGTGTACAAGCTCACTCTATCCCTTTCATTGAGTTTGATAGGTTAGTAGACTCTGGTGCAGCTAAGCACCTCTGTAGTGACATGAAACAATTTAACAAGATTAGATATATTTCCTTGCACTCACTTAAATGGTTTGGTGTGCGCATGACCTCAAATTTCAGCGAAATTCAGTCGAATTTCTGTCGAATATCGATATACAGTCGAAATCGAAATTCGATCGAAAGGACCGAAATGACCGAAATATGGGGGTCCTAGTACAAAAAATGACCGAAAAGACCGAAATTTCAGTCGAAATTCCACCGAAATTCCATCGAAATTCTATTTTGGTCGATACCGAAATGGTGACCGAAACCGACATTTAGGGCCTTGGGTGTGCGTACCACCCACAAGACCATGACTCAAATCCCCATTGTAGGGGTTGCGTTAGGTAGTCAACAACCAGTGTAAAAAAGAGTTGAATCTTTCAACATGGATTTGAACAAGAATCCATGTAGTAGACCCTTCTTAAAGTGAGAAGACTGCCATTTTTAGATAGATTTCCATACGTAGGATGGTTAAGGTAGCTGATGTCCACTTATGACTGACCTCATAGGACATGCAGAGGTTAAAATTACCTTCACTCTCAAAACCTATGTGCTGCTAGTTCCATAGTTTTCAATTAGTGTGCTCTTTATCATCCAGATTTGCGAAGGTATGCATTATAGAGTTGTTTATGCATCGTAGAACTGCTTTTGGTGATGCGTTATTGGCCTTACATGATATTATGACGGTAAAGGTGATTGGTCAAGGTCGTGAAGGTGGGATATACTATTTTCTTCAATCTTCATTTGCTGTGTTAGTTATCATCAAGCTTGTAAAAAACTGTTAACTAGGTTGACTAGCCACTCTATTTAATCGTCTTAGTGGAATTTCCAAGTCGACTTGGCCTAGGCAGCCATTAGTCAGTCAAATTGACTAGTGTGGCCAAGTAATCATCCTAGTTTGATCGATTTTGACATGTGCGGATCCATAATCCCGATCCGAGAAAATCAAAAACCTGATTATGGTTTTGGGACTTACTATTACACGATACATTTGTCCCTCCCTAATCCCAAACCCATGATTACCTTCTTCTTGGTGAAAATCCACAACCAAGGGACCACCATCGCCTTCATCTTAACAACTCCTCGTGCTCAATGGTGACGCCATCACCTCCAGCACCTCGTGCCCATGCTTTGCTTGCAATGCATCGCCTCCACCAGGACGACGCCATGACCAGTAACTCCTCTCCTCCGAACAAGTGTTTGCATTTTTCTACAAATTTTATTTTTATCTTTAGTTATTTCTTTGATATCATTTGATATCACTTGATTTCATGAATGATTTTTGCCTTTGTGGTAAATATTTTTCTTTTTTGACGATGGATATTATGAACGGTGAAAATTCGCAAGCTTATTTGAATAATTTTCTTTTGTTTATTTGGATATAATTTATGATATCACTTGATTATGATTTATAATATCGTTTTCTTTGCCTATTTGATAATTGATACCATTTATTTCTTTGATATCATTTGCAATCTTACTTGAATAGGTAAAAATTATATCTAGTTTCTAAATATGATGAATGATGAATGGTCGTATTGTTCAGAATTTATGAACTTTTTAATTTAGTGAATGTTAATTTCATGGACAAATAGTATTGAAAATGTATAAACATATGTAAATATATAAGAATATATGTATAGAAAATTGAGTTATATATTTAAAATAATTTTAAAATTCAAAACCGACTAAAGCCCGACTAAATCCTGACTAAATCCGATTAGTCGCCAAACTACTGATTATTCCTTAGTCAGTTCCCCAGTCGATTAACCGTCGTCTATCGACTCCTGCAACATTGGTTATCATTCATCAATCTTCCATTACTTCAACTTATTCAAGACATTGGTTTCTAGGTCATCTCTCCAACAAACTTCGGTGTCTTTAACTTAGTTGACTCCCACTACCTAACTGAAGTGCGATGCTTCCCAACTTGAGAAGTATCATCCGAGTTCATTTCATGCTTCAGATCACCCATATTCTTCCTTTACTATTTTAATCTTTAATTACATGGATGCTTGTGGGCCTAATTATAGTCAGATTGTCCTAGTCACTACTAATATCTTGTGATCATGAATGATTTCACCCGCATGTCATGGACATTTCTTATGAATAAGAAGTCATGTCTTCTCAAGGATCAATCATTTCATTAATGAAATACATACACGATTTGATGCCATTGTCAAGATCATTAAGTCTGATAATGCTCGAGAGTTTTGCTCTTTACATTTACGAGATTTCTACATTGATATAATGATTATTCAACAAACCTCATGTGCTCGTTCATCACAATAGAATAATGTTGCGAGAACACAAATACTAGCACAAACTTGTAGTTTCTTGGACTTTTCTTATCCAAGAGATGTCCAATCATGATCATCTTATTGGGACGATGCAATACTCACAGAGTCGCAACTTCATATCTCATTAATAGCCTTCCTTCATCGATTAAAGAGAAACTCCTTATTGAGACACTATACCATGATTACTCGAGCTTTGTCTTATCTCCAAAGGTGTTTGAGTGCGTGACTTTTGTACACTATCTTGAGATTAAAAGGGGAAAACTTACTCCATGAGCAATCAAGAGTATTTTCTATGATATGCCAACAACCCGAAAAGATTTTAATATTTTGATCTCAGTCGTCACTCGTCATCAAGATTATCTCACTATAGATAGTAATTTTTGAGAGTAATCATTTTTTTATATATGGAGTGATAGGCCCAAAAATTACCTTTTGGTCATTTAGCGGAATTAATGCGTTGTAGTCATTTAGTTACAGATCAATAAAAAACCGCTTAATTAAATTAATTAATGTTAATCGAAAGCAGTTGCATTTTTTATTTGGGCAAGACAAGGTCAAACTCAGGGAGGCCACTGTCTCCTTAAGTTAATTTTTAGATTATTCAGGTGTTAGGTTTTCGAGGGGAATTTTTTTGATTGTCTATGCAATTAGTGAATGAGGTGCAAGTGTAGAATGACAATATTAGAGTCAAATTAGCCTAGAGTGAAAAATCCAAATTAATATGCAATTGAGCTCAAAATCCAGAAGATTGTTTTTCCCAATTTATTTATGCAACAGTCAATCCAATATACATTTTTTATATTTTTATGGTGTAAAATGCATGTATGAAAAATTAATCTGTTCGGATGTTTTAATGCAAATTTTTGTGCAAATAGAATGAAAAAATTATGAAAATGGGACAACAGGTCAAAATGATGAAATTAACTTGCTATAATTTTTTCATTTTTGGATGCAAAACGGATTTCCTATAAATTAAACAAGCAAACAATGCGATTTTCAGAAAATTAATTTTAATAATTAGCAAATTAATTATTTTTCAGAAATAAAATTATCCCAGATATGTTTAATGAATAATTATCTAGGAAAAAATTTAAGCCTAAAAATACTAAGTTTACAGATAATTAAAAATCATCCACTCTAATCACCAAACAATTTATTGAAGGCAATCTGTACATGCAAATGATGTGAATTTTTGGCACATGTTAGAGACTGATTATTTTTACAAATTATGATTTTTGATGAGTTTTTAGAGCAAAGGACGATTTACTATGAATTAGTGTCCTGAAATTGGATAAAATACACAATTCAATACCAAATCAAATTTAATAAATCATCAAGACCTACAAAAATACAAATCGATCACTACAAACTGTAGGATTAATTAATAATATCATGCAATTTTTGAAATTAAAACTCTATGCAAAATAATGGTTCAAATTAAAGCTTAAATGTAGCGTGCAAATTGCAATTACAAAAAAATAAAATCAGTATACAAAAATAGTGCAATAATGCGTTTCGTTAATTACCTAAACCCACAGGGGTTATGTTGCAATTTTTCCTGGAGCAGGGGTGTGGCAGGTACGTGCAGGGGTTGACTTGTAATTCTCCAGGAAGGTAGGGGCTTGACTGCAAAATGCCCCCATGCACGTGCATTACACGTGACCAGTGAGGTCTGGATAATGGCTTGGTCTGTGCCTCCACATAGTGCTCGGATGTAGCTTCGCTTGGCTTGAAGTGGTCGGGTTGGACCTAGGCTCGGATGTGTGAATTGGGCCATCAGATCAAGGTGCCTTTATCCTACGGTGGCTGTAGCCCGACCCTTGGCTACAAAGGGGTGGACAGAGGAGCGACAATGCTGCTCTACACATGACGACGCACTGTACTCGACAATGGAGATGGAGAGGTGCACAAGACCTGGTAGAGATGCCGATGAAGAGGGTGACGTGGTGATGGGAGTTTTGGCCACACGAAGTGCTGAGATCAGGTCGCTGGATCTAGATCTTTGTGAATGGAGAAAGAGCAGTGGTGGGACGCTGATACGTGGACGGAGAGGTGGGCTGCTCACGAAGGAATCTTCTGCTGCTCTGATGAGGACTTGGTAGTAGCACGATGAGTCACGCTCTTCATGCGAATTGCTGTGATGCCTCAAGGGACAGTGCCGGATGGGTTCCATGAAGTGTCACTTGGTCGAAGATGATGCCCAAGGTTGTTATGCATAGCTGCAATTGGAAAGTTAAACATGAGCTCAAAGCTCGGTTGTGTATCAGTAACTGAAGAGGGATGGAAGAGGGACGAGAGCTCCTGGTGTATGCAGGAAGATGAGATCTGAGCTCTGGCTAAGAGATTGGTTGGAGGTGGAAGATTCTGGGAGTTAGACATAAGATGGGGAATTCTCAAAGGTGTTGGTGTTGGTTCGGGTTGTTTTAGAGGTTTTGGATTTCAAGAGGAAGCAGACGATGGAGGGAAGAAGGTAAGCATAGAAGTGCGACGAGATTGAAGGAGAAGAATTAGAGGGACATAGAGAGTAAAAAGAAGGGTCTACTTGTTGGGTTGACGGAGAAAGTGCGTGGGGGAAGCAGTAGTAGCCTCTCCGGTCGTCGCTCAACAACACGTGGGGGCTAGAGCTTCACATCAACTCGAATGTGTTGTAGCAAGGTTCTGAGGAACCTTAGATCACACCGATGAGAAGGATCAGTCACTGCTCAACCTAGGATGAATCTCTATTGTCATCTGACAAGCTCGTGGGAGCTCTCGATCTCTCACAAAACTTGGCGGATGGATGGCGATGGAGGAGGTCAACGTCTTTTATGGGTTGTTAGGGGAAGTCGATGAAGGCGGAGAGGTGGAGGTGAGGGTGACGTGGAAGAGAGGGGAACGAGGAGGCTTGGTCTGCTTGGCTCGCAAAGCAGGTAGTCGTAAGTGGAGTAGCTGCGACGATCGAGAAAGGCGGATGAGTCGACGGAGGAAGAATAAACTTTTATGGGTTGTTAGGGGAAGTCGACAAAGGCAGAGAAGTGGAGGTATGGGCGACGTGGAGGAGAGGGGAACGAGGAGGCTCGGCCTGTGTGGCTCGCGGAGGAGGTAGTCGTAGGTGGAGTAGCCACGACAACCGAGAAAGCAGAGGAGGGTACAAAGGAAGAAGAAAGAGTCCTGGTTGTTTGATCGACCGAGATTGAACAACCAAGGAGGGGATACGTGGCACACATAAAAAGATAATAATAAAAAAATAAATAAAAAGAAAAATGGAAATAGTATCGGTCGTTGGATGAAAGTTTAATTCATCCAACAACCCAGATTAGGGGCGGTCAAAAGGAGCTTAGTGGGGGCCACGTGGTGGCTCCTAAAAGTGCCATGTGTCGCTCCCACAAAAATCCAAAATTTAAATCAAACAAAAATCAAAATAAAATGGCAAAAGACCTGAAATCAAAAAGTTTCCTTCATGAAAGTTGTTCGTCTTGATGAGATCTACAACTTTGTAAGACCAACACCAAAAGAAGTTATCTATATAAACTGTATTTTTGGTGGTCTTCTATGTACATAGAATACTTGATTTTTACATTTTGCAAATTATTTTATGATTTTTAAATAGGTTGAAATTCAAAATAAAATCAAGTAGAATATAAAATAAATAATTACATCTTAATCTAATTTTTTGATATTTTCAATAATTAAGAAAATAAAGAAATAAAAGAAAAGTGATTTATGTACAAACACCATATACATACTCATGGTGATCCATTTCCTTTGATTTTTGATTCAATTCGATTTGGATTTTTGTTCACTTTATTAAAACATAAATCAAAGAAAATTTGAAAAAGAAATAAATTAAAAAGGGTTAATTATGTACATAAAATATAATATTACAGTCAAATTAGTCAGAATATACAATATACAATGAGGGTCAAAACCCAAGTTTCACATATGAACTCAAATCCTTTTGAATTTGATATTGTTTTGTAGATAATTCAACGTACATTAATTCAAAAGTGAGTATGGGTTTATAGGCGACTTGTATGCGAGAGATATTTGACTTTGTTGCTTTTTGTCTTAAAAACTAGGGTTTGGCTTTATTTGTCAATTATATAAGTTAGTATTTTTCTAGTATTTTTCATTTTTTAATGTTAGTATTATGTACACACTGAAGTTGATTTTTTGGATTTGGAGTAAGTATAAAATATTAAAAAAATAAGGGAATCTCTGTTAATATACATGTAATAATATACACAAAAATTCTCGCTTCTTATTAATGCAAATATGAATGATAAAATGTGGATATTATTTACACATGTACGAATGCCAATAATGGAAATTAAAAGATTAACTGCAATTAATCTCTTGGGAACAGAGCTATATTTTCAGTTTTTAGAGGGATGAATCACAAATTCATCAGGAAGGCATGCCTAAATTGATCCTTTTTAGGATATCCTTGAGGCAATACCTTTGGTGTCTCATGTACAATTAGGTCGAGATATTATAGAAGTCCGATATCCGATAAGGACACTATAACGTGTTTCTTTTGAGGATATTCTTAAGGAAATACCTTTGGCGTCTCCTGTACCATTACCCTTTCCACGCCAGGACTTTACTTGAGTCTTGACTATTGTAAGTATTTCTTCTCTATTGATTTAATATATCTGGGGCAGATGCCATAACATGCTTCCCCATTCTAGCCTAAAAAAGTAGTTTATAATTCTTTGACTTTTCGGTGTGGCACTATATCTAATGACATATGTACGTGTGAGGATATATATGATCTAGATATCCTTGCTATTTTGATTGCTATTTGAAAGATGCATTGTCTTCACTATTGTGAAAGTCGACCGACTAGGCCGATTAGTCAGCCTGACTAGTCGAGTCGGGGGGGAGGGGTAGCCGACTCGACTAGGCCTAGTCGGTCAACCCGACTAGTCGACCGACTACTCGGTCGACTTTTACATAGACTTATTTTTTTTATTTTTCGATTTTTTAAAAGCAAACTTATTTTAATATGCTTAATGTTATATCTAAAGATAATTATTTCTTTTATTTCATTATGATAATATAGAAAATGTATAAATCAATGTAAATACATAAGAATATGTGTATAAAAATTGATTTATATATTTAAAATAATTTAAAAATTCGAAGCTGACTAATGGCCGGCTAAATCCGATTAGTCGTCCGATTGCTGATTAATCCTTAGTCAGTGACCCCACCAACCGAGTACCGACTACCGCTTTCTTCAACCTTGACTGTCTTTGCACCTTACGTCTTCTCTTCTGGGCATTGTCCTTGTCCCACCCTTATGATAGCCATGTACAATTTTCAAAGAGCTGATTTTCTATACAGCTACTGATGTCACATGCTTAGATTCTCATTCTACATCAGTGGGAGAGGCCTTGGAGTGTCACCCAAAGCAAGGACCAAAGCATGCATTATACATTTTTATTGTAGTCTAGATTCCAAGGGAATATGCTTATCCTCTGACTTCATTACATCATTAGAAGTCGGGATCAATAAAATTGGACCCATTCTTTTTTATGTAATTAATGGGAGAACTGATCTAAGAATTCTCTTTCTTCATCATTAATTAAACCACTTTTCACATCCTAAGTTTCAACTTAATCATCAATCCGATCATCAACCACACCCTTTCTTTTTTTTGTCAATAAATAGATATCTTTATTCGTACATCTTATTAAAGTATCTTACTTCTAAATTTTCATAGCAGTAGAGAAATCTTGCAGAGCTAGTTGAATTATCTATCATGTCACCTATCGTACTACCCACCATAAGAGTTAGCTATGAGATTTGGTAAACCTTAAAGTTCATAGGACACAAAGATTATTTAAAGCTCTTATACTCGTTATGTTTAACATCAGATAGACATGGTATTCACTTTATCCATTCTCAAATTAATGATTGATTTGACGTTGAATCAGATTGAACCACAAATAAATAATTGTCTATTATCCTTTAGAATACACTTAGAGTTCATGGAGTAAGACGTCGATAAATACATTGATAGCATAATCATGTATAGGAGCAAATAATTTGTGATGCCCTCTTGAATCTCGGTACCTGTTTATGTGGCACTCACTATATAACATTCACTAAAGATCGCATTTAGCCAACATAAAATTGAGAGGAAATTTTTCGTGTTTGACATTCACATCAATATAACATTGTAACAACCATATAACAACAAGGTGCCACCAGATTTTCATTTCATTAATTTCCATATATATATATACACACACACAACATGTAACAAGCTACGCTCACAGTGTATACATGTATCCTAAAAATATATAGAAGCGAAAAGAAAGCGTTTACTTCATAAAATGAACAAAAACTACAACTGTATCGTCGCGTATGCTCGGTATCATCAAACTGCTACTGTAACGCAAATATTTGCCTGCCAAGCATGCATGGAAGAAAAAGGACGTCAACGGATGCTGTGTACATTCCAACATATAAAAAATGTTAACAAGTAATTAAGTGTGTCCAAAAGTAAGCAAGTAAAAAGGCACTGATGATTAAATTTAACAACTACCTGCCCGGGGAAAGGTGTTCAAACTATCATGTATATATTCCTCACAACTACCCATTGTTTTATACCCTTTCATATATATATATATTAGTTGATGACCATATGTATATGTTATTCTCTTGTCATTAAGATCATGTTTATATATCTTGATAATGAGATGATGAGGTACTTGATTTGATATTTTTAATTTTAACTAACTTCTTAAGTCTAGTGGATAGTCTGTGGCCTTGGTCTGAGTGTGATCTTACATTATGACTCTAAGGTGTGAAAAGTATCTTAGGGTTGTGGTGCCTCTGTAGGCATGCTGTGAAGTGTAATGCATCCTAACTAAGTTCCCAACACGTCCACTGGCTTAACCTATCACTTGTAGTAGTAGTCCCAAGATCCGACTCATTGTCGATGATCGATGATTAATGATGATGATTAATTCCGTACCAAGGTCAATCATTAGTCAAACTCAACTGTAACCCAATTTAATGCTCAATTATAACTCCTTCAGATTCAATTGTAACTAATTCGGATGTAGCCATCGCCAAGCCTATTGGCGGAAAGGTAACCAAAACTCAAGCGATGAGGAAGTTTCCTAAGAGACCCTTTCGTCTCGCCCTCTAAGTGGAAATGCGGTCCATCAGAGGGATAGATCTACTCCAAAACTACGCCACTAAGACGGGTGTGAGAGACTCTTCGAAAAAGTCACTCTAGACGGGATTGACTGGTACATGCAGACACGCTCGTAAAGAAAACTAAAATCGAGGGACCCCCAGACTAGGTACCCTAAAACATAGGATCATCGGAGTTGGACAAAAGTCGGGATCCCAAAGAGACGTAAAAATACTACGAGCTCGCGTAAAAATCATAAAAAGGACTGGGATCCTAGACCCGCGCACTTGGTGGTTGCTGGGCTTCCAATCTCTCGCCCAGTTGAGGGTCACCGCGCCCTTGCACGGTCTGGTGTAAGGGTCACCGTAACCCGGCATCTATTAATTCTCATCATTGATTCATCGACATACCTATTTGATTGCAGTCATGGTTTGTTCGAAATAAGTATAGAGAAACTATACTTTTTCAATATCATAAGGTGATCAACATTTGCAAGATTCGAGAAGGATAAGATGAGTCTCATCTTGAATGTGATGTAGTATATGTCTCAACCACTAATCGATACAGACTTGAAATGTCTAATGTTATGTCTAATACACTAAACTGACTAAAAAACTATAGAAACTTACATAGAATTCTTCAAAAAAAATTTAGGTTATTCAGTTTATAATGATAATGTTGTTTTGCTTCTACTAAAAAAATAAGGCTTAAGCCTCAGAATAAAAGACTGATAAAATATAGCGACTCATCTCATTTAATACCCTATCAACTTAATTGGAACTATTACTATGCATGTACGTGGACATGTGTGTGAAATAACATCGAATTATTCAAGAGCAAATAGCAAATAATGCATAGTGATAAGCCATTTCTTAAGCACCACCAACTACTACTTTTGAAAACCGATTTAAAAGTGTCCTGGAAATATTGTCACATCAATCAAATTAGCCTTTTCAAGTTTCTTGTCCCATAAGTGAAGCCTTAATTGTTGTTTTTCAGGAAAGCGGGGCAACCCTCATGGATTCGCAAACTTGGGTTTAAATATTGTGATACATTACCCAAAATATATCATTTTGGTAACTTGTACATATATACGTCTTATACTTTATAAGAAAACCGGAATTTATATAAAACTTTTAAGAATGGTTTAGGACTTAAATTCTTTTTATATCAAAATTTCATATATGATCAATAGGTACTGCTTGAATATACATCCCTTTTTCGCAGAAATCTTAACATCAAAACAAAAAATGCTCCTCCTCCTCCTCTTAGTGACCTGAAGTTTGTGAACCTCACATTTGGCACCTGGCACCCACTTCCATAAGCTTCAGCTCACAAATTTTTTATTCTACCTAACCACAACGAAACCTAATGGTCGAGATGCAACAATCTTCCTAATCTCCTGTATTCTCTGGCAAGTTAATGGTCTACTCTTGGGAATGATTATTACAACATGATGTTCCATGTGATACTGTTAAGGACCATAGGCACAATAAATGTGAACTTTCAGCATCTGTGAATCGAGCTTCCTTCAACAAGCTCCAGTAGACACATAAATTCTTTTGAAAAGAAAAAGAAATGAGGATAGCAGAAACCCATGTGGCTTCATCCTCATGTTATTGTTAGTTATGTTTAATCTAAGTCCATGCTTAACTAGCCAATGGAAGTCCTGGTGGAAACATTGAAGGATTGTTAAAAAAATAAAAACTCCGAATTTTTGAAGAGGATTAACATGCAGGAGCAGCGAAAAGGGAAAGTGAAATTTCACATGCATGACAGCAAGAAAATGGCTAAGAATTGTACTTTTGATCTCTCCAATTTAATGGAGAAGTCTTGGATCATGCATGCAACAATGCCTTTATCAGTGGCTTCTCCAGTTGCTTTGGAAGAATTCCGTGTGGGAGGGGCAACTTCAATGTAATGGAAATGGGCAGCGACTTTGGTTTAAAGTAGCAGCTTCAGGAGATGAGAGAGAGCTGTGGCTCTCTCATTGAAGGAGAAAGGAATTGAAGGAAGAGAAAGGGAAGAAAAGAAATGGTGGAAATAAAAAGAAGGGTCCCACGTGAGTGATTTCTCTCTTTTTTTTAATATATGGCATCGCCCATGACATCAGCAGTGACATCAACATGCTGCTTTCAGGAGATGAGAGACAGCTGTGGCTCTCTCATTGAAGGAGAAAGGAATTGAAGGAAGAGGATGGGAAGAAGAGAAATGGTGGAAGTAGAAAGAAGAGAAGGGTCCCACATGGGTGATTTCTCTTTTTTTATATGTGGCATCACCCATGACATCAGCAGAGACATCAACATGCTGATGTCATAATTATAATTATTAATATTTTTTATTTTATTTTTTTCTGCAGAACAGAAAGTCTGCTACAGGTAGCAGAATAATTTAAATTTTATTTTTTTATTTTTAAACCATTTTCTTTTTATGAAAAAGTTGTCTATTTGCGTCGCAGGCCTCGGATTGACGCGCAATATCTCGATTTGACCGTCTCTAAATAACGATCAATATGAGTATAATATTCATATACTTTAGATCGAGGATGAATCCTCGAAATTTTCGAGATTCAATTTTATTTGGGGTTAAATTTTGTGATTTTAAAATATCAAACGACCTTCGTTTGACATACGGTTAATTCTGTTGATTTTATTTCATCGGATCGATTTTTGGATGGTCTCGGTTTGTTTTGCGGTTTTCAATTTCGTGATGCGGCTTTTGCATGGCAAGCATTACGGTACTACTGACTTTTGGTCGATTACGACCAAACAAAATTTTGTTATGTAATTAATGAATCAATATGAGTTTATTCAATATGAATTGAATATTAGTTGATCACTTAGACTTTTAATCGAGTCGGGTTTAGTTTGTACAGATTCAGATGTTATAAATATAAAAACCTCAAAGGAAGTCTCATTCTCGACACTCGAGTCAAGGTCATTAGGTGTCTCATTTGGAGTTCATCTGATCATAAAAACCTCAAAGGGTTTTAAACTCATAAAAATCTCAATGGGAAAACAAGCACTATCCTTTTAACATGTATATAATTACAAAGGCTTGTTTTGATAATTACCTGAGAAGAGTTGCGGATATCATGCTCGCATGTCAGCTTCGGTTTCCCACGTTGCCTCTTCGATGCCGTGTCTGTGCCACAACGCCTTGACTAATGGAATCTTTTTGCTGCGAAGCTTCTTCACATCACTGTCAACGATCTGCACTGGCCTCTCCTCATATGTCAAACCTGGCTCCACATCAAGATTCTCGTAGCCGATGACGTGCCGAGGGTCGTACACATACTTAGATTAGATACATGAAAGACGTCATGAATGCTTGGAAGATGTGGAGGAAGGGCTATCCGATAGGCCACCTTCCCTACTCTAGCAAGAATCTTGAATGGACCAACATATCTGGCGCCAGCTTTCCACGAACACCTAATCTCTAAATTCCATTTATGGAAAATACTCGAAGAGATATCCAATCTCCCACATGTATTTACATGAATTTCATTAGTACGAGATTAGGCAACAAGAGTAAGAGAAGAGGATTAGATACCTGAAACTCCAAATCTCTTTTCCGACGATCAACATAGCTTTTTTGGTGGCTTTGGGCCGTTAGAAGCTTCCGTCTCACAAGATCAACATTCCTTGTAGTCTCCTCCAGGAGATCTACAATGTAAAGAGCATGATCACCTACCTCACTCAAACTAAGAGATGTGAGGCATCTCTGCTCGTATAAGGCTTCGAATGGCATCATGTCGATACTGGAATGATAGCTGTTATTGTACGTGAATTCTACTAACTCCCAAGACCCTTTCCACTCCAAAGTACATGTGCATAGCAAATCCTCAAGCATCTGAATGGTGCACTCACTCTGTCTGCCGGTCTGTGGATGGTTTGCAGAACTCATCTTCAGCTCCGTCTGTAGTGATGACATAAAATGATGCCAGTAGTAAGATGTGAACCTCGAGTCTGTCAAACACCACCTCATATGGTATACCGTGTAGCCTGATAATGTTCTGCACATAAAGCTCGGCCAATCTGGATGTAGTGTAAGTTATGCTGACATGTATGAAATGGGTTGACTTGGTTAACCTGTCAACAACGACTCAAATAGAATCATGGTCACATGGTGTCTTCGGCAAACCAGTGACAAAATCCATAGAGATACTCTCACATTTCCACTCGAGAAAGGGGAGTGACCGCAATAATCCTAGTGGTCTCTTGTGCTTCATCTTGACCATATGACAGATCATGTATCTGCTAACATGATGTGCTACATAATGCTTCATCTCGTCCCACCAGAAATGTCGGCGCAAATCACGATACATCTTCGTGCTGTCGGGATGGATAGATAATCGTGAGCTGTGTGCACCATCAAGAATGTCTCGGCTAACTGCTCATCGTTTGGTACAAGGACTCGGCCAGCCTTCTAGAGGATAGACTCTGTCACAACAAAATCATCAATCTCGTCCTTGATAGCACACATGTAACTGTCTCGAATCCAATGATATGTCCTTTGGCCTTTTATTATGCGATCCCACAAACTACTGAATCATGGAGGCACGAAAGTAGATATGGATGTACTCTTCGGAGGATACCAATCAGTCAAAGCTGCGAGCGTATCTCATGTGTATATCCAGTTTGCTATACCTTCTGCATGAGCTCTCTTGCTAAGCGCACTAGCTACCACGTTTCCCTTACTGGGTGGTAAGAGGTCGTGCGATCGTAGTTTTTTAGTAGCTCAAGCCACCTGCGTTGTTTCATGTTCAGCTCCTTCTGATCAAAGATGTACTTCAGACTCTTGTGATCTATAAATATCTCGGAGTTCACCCCATATAGAAGTGGCGCCAGATCTTTAAGGCGAGGACTATTGTCGCCAACTCCAAGTCATGTATGGGATAATTCCGCTTGTGCGGTCTCAACTGTCGTGATGCATATGCAATCACATGATCTTTCTGCATCAATACCGCCCCTAAACCTTCTCCAGATGATCTGTATATACTGCATAGTCCTGAGTGCCTGAAGGAAGAGCAAGAATGGGCGCTGTAGTCAATCTCTCCTTCAGTGTTCTGAGGGCCTGCGCGCATGAATCATCCCAGATGAAGGGAACTCCCTTCTGTGTCAACCGCGTTAGAGGAAGAACAATGCTTGAAAACCCACTGACGAAGCGTCCATCATAGCCTGCTAGTCCAAGGAAGCTCCTAATCTGTGTGACTGTCTTGGGCTGCTACCAAGACATGGCTGCCTCAATCTTCGCAGGATCAACTGCGATACCTGCTCCAGAAATGACATGCCCAAGAAATGGGACTTGTGATAACCATAACTTGCACTTTCTCAGCTTGGCATACAACTTGTGCTCTCGCAATATGTCCAGGACAATCTTCAGATCATTCACGTGATCCCATTCATTCCAAGAATAAATCAATACATCATCAATGAATACCACAACAAATTTAACCAAGTATGAACGGAAGATCCGATTCATCATATCCATGAATGATGCTGGGGCATTGGTGAGCCCAAACGACATCATCACAAACTCATAGTGTCCATATCGAGTCCTGAAAGCTGTCTTCAGAATACTAGACTCTCGAATCCTCTGCGGATGATAGGCAGAACAAAGACCGATCTTGAAAACACTGAAGATCCCTGTAACTGGTCAAATAAATCATCGATGCACAACAAAGGATAACGATTTTTCACCGTTCTCTTGTTCAGCTACCGATAATCAATGCATAATATCATCTATCCCTCCTTCCTGACAAATAAAATTGGAGCACTCCATAGTAAAGTGCTCGGTTTCATGAATCCCAAATCAAATAACTCCCGCAATCGCACATTCAGCTCTCTTAACTCTACTGGGGCCATGCGCTATGGTGCCATCAAGATCGTCTGCGTATCTGGTAGCAGTGTGATCTCAAACTCAATCTCCCTCTCAGGAGGTAATCCATGCAACTCATCAGGTTATACATCGGGGTAGTCTGGTGCTACTCTGATGTCCTATGTCATCGGCTCATGATCTAATGTCTCTCGAATAAATGCTAGATATGAATCGCAACACTGGTTAACAAGTCTCCGAGCTCACAATAATGAAATGTACTCCATTTTGGAGTCATGTAATGTACCCTCCAATGTAAACCTAGAATCCTAAGATGGAATAGGTTTGCTAATATGCCGATGTCCCCTTTTTGAATAATGATGATAAGCTATTCCCTCACGAACAAAAGGATCAAAACTATAAGGACTTCCGGTCTATAATGGGGAGGGCTTGGGGGAAAAATGGGGATCAAGCATCGAATATGTTCTCCTATCGTGTTTTTTTTATAGAAACCTCTACCCATGATATAAAGTGTTTGTCTCAAGATAAGAAAAAAAAGGACAATAAAACTTTTTTTACTGATACATTTTTTGAGGGATTGGGTTGGGTCTACCGTCAAGGATCAGGAACCTATGGAGTCAATTTAGTTAAACCATCAAGGGGGACCCAGAAAGGGATTTCGTTCCTTTTGGGATGTATGACGAGGAAGTAGGAACTTGTGAGGCAGCATTGCAGATGTAGAGAGGGCCCTACCTATCCTGTACATTGGTTTGGCATTAGCATGTGGAAAGCTATGATACACAAATTGGGCCCCTGTTATTAAAAAGATGGAGAAGAAGGTGGCGGGTTGGCATGTGACTTGTCTTTCTAGAGGTGGCCACTTGGTCTTGTTGAAGGCAATCCTCTCGACTATCCTTGTATTCTTTTTGTCTACACGCCTTTTGCTTGTTGGGGTAAAGGTGAAGTTTGGAAGCATTGATGTAGAGATTTTTTGGTCCACCTTTTGGAAGTCTCAAAGGTTGTCGTTGGTGCGGTGGAGGACTTCGTTGCTCAGGAAGGTGGATAAGGGGTCGGGGATCCGAAATTTGGAGGTGATAAACAATTACCTTTTGGTGAAATGGCTGTCTATAATTTGGGGAGGAGGGTTTGATCTTATCATGTAGGACGCTTCAATCAATATATGGTGTTTCTTGGGATCTCTCTTCATAGGTTACTGAACTTACTGCTATACTTGGGCCTTCCAACTTATGGAAGGGAATTTGCTCGATGTTTCCTCGGATGATTTGCTCTTACGATCAATTCTTAGTGATGGTCGTGGTTTTCAATTCTGGATTGATGATTAGATAAGTTAGGGGTTGTTGCGTGCTCGTTTCCCTCATTTGTTTGCTCTGGCAGCTGCTATAGGAGCCTCTGTGAGGGATTGCAGGGATGCCGGAATCTGGTTGTGTTAGACATGTACACCCAGGGCGACCCATTTCTATGATAAATGTTATTATAATCATTTTATCAATAAAAGTTATTAATTTTTTACTCCATATTCAGGATTAATGAATGAATGCACTTATAAGTTCCCTTAGTACAATTAAGGTTATGTATCATGGCTGTCTTGATGATCATATAGCTGTTGATTCAATGGTTGGATCATAGATGCTGATGCTCAGATGATATCTAAAGAGTTCGATTGAGGATTCATCTAGCACCGTTAAATGATTTTTAAGAAAGGATCTCCAACATGAGAAGGTGATATCAATCCTTACTCCAAAAGCTGATATCTGACCACCTCTTGATGCATGTCCTCTGTATAAGAATAGAGATTCAAGGTGTCAGATAATTTAGATCGAAGAGTTGACTTAACAAGATCAGATAACCAAGACCTATGTCATAAGTTGTCACGATACATGCACACATCCTCTGACGGGAGGCAGATGTATTAGTATATGTCTGAATATGTACATTAGGCATAACATTAGATTGATGGCCTAATCAAGGTCTATACACTGGCGAACTGGTTTGCATACTGAACTGGAAGACATGAGCTCACTCATGAGATATTGAGACCAAACAAATTCCATCGATGGTCGTCTTGCTTTGGAAGCATGACATGATTTGTAGGTATGGTACATGCTTTTCGAAAACATATGATCTATACCTACTCCTAATGATCGAATGAGAAACTTAATGATAAAATCTTGGAGAAGATAATTCAAATATGACTAGAACTTTGGATTTATTCTAGGTTTTTCAGTATGCAGGACACACATGTATTAGGAATACTCGAGGATGATGTGATCTTGATCGATTGTATAACCATGACATTTCCATTTCGAGGGAGTGATGAAACATGTTTAGATATTCGTGAGTCCACTTAATAGACTAGTTATTAATCTTAGTCTAAATGTTGGACATTGAACTGAATATGATTCGGATGCAATGAGAAAATTAGATATTTTGTCTGACTTGATCATATATCTCTGAGAGGTCATCTAGATTTGGATATGAAATTAGATCTCAGTATCCAAGTTACTATACGTGGAATATACAATCACCATGTACTTATCTCCTATCTGCGGAGAATGTACGTTGTTCTTGAAAGAGTTCAAGACTAAGTCCACTACTGATAATATCTAAGCATTGGAATATTGATGATTAAATAGGATTTAATTATCGTTAATAATGTATATATGATTCACATTATTTAGACATATGTAGAGAGGCATCTAAAATAATGAAATAGGATTTAATTACTATTGGTAAGATTAATGTGTATAACACTATTCACAGTAATCATAAATATTGTGAATGTGATTCATAATATCATAGAGAGATTTAATTGTAAATATGATTTATAATTTACAAGTTAATATGACTTGGATTCACGTTATACAATTAAATGTAAATTGGATTCACATTATACAATTAAATGTAAATGTGATTTACATGTAATATTGGGTGGTTGAATATGGTTGATAATTATCAATGTCATGATTGAAATTGTTACAAAATAATCTGAAATTATTTTGATGAAAGTTCAAGCAATAAAATGGTTGCACATGTAGAAGATTTGGTGGAGATTGAGATATCACCAATTAGGAATTAAGTGGAGAGCACTCCACTCCTTATTAAGAGTGGACGACCGTGGTAGAAGCACCATGTGGCCGTCGACCTCCTATAAGGAAATGATGCTCTCTTTCTTTCCCATTTCTTCTACTTATTAATTGATTTTAATTGATCTAATTTTTAGAAGAATTTCATTTACTTATTTTTTCTTTTAAAATTAATTATAATGTTGTAAATTGTTGCAACAAAATCTTGTCCATTGATTTTATTAGGAGTGCATCCTAGCCATCCAATTTTGTATAAAAGAAAGTCTTCCCTATCCCTTTCTTTAGACAATTAAGTTGACGCAACAATTCTCTCTCTCTCTCTCTACATGCCCAAGATATATCTCTCTCTTCCATTGTGGCTGTCCACTGCCCTAGGGTTTGAGAGAACGTGATCGTTGTTGTGCTATCGTTGTATTGTTGGATTGATCGCTCATGGAACTCTGTCTTCCTCGACACTTAGTGCTCGTGAAGGAGACAAACATATTTCGTGAGACGAAATCAAGAGGTTCCTTGGTCGGATCGTCGCTTCGGATTGTGGGAAGCGCATGTCTCATTCACGCGCCCACACGTGTTGTCTACGTCGCATCAAACTTGAGATAGGAGATCTCTTCGCTTAGAGACTTATGTATCACGACCACGCTTCAAGAGATAACCTTAATACTCATGTGCGATCTTGATGAAACGACATAGTAGTGCTTTCCATTTCATGTGATTTTATCAATTTTTTTTAATTTTGACTAGTCGACTTAAATAGTATACGATGCGATCTCCACGCTTCCGTGATGCGCGAGTAACAAACCATCGCCTTCAGGTTGCCTTTGTTACGCTCTGAGCTTTTTGACTAGCACTTCGCCTTCAGGTTGCCTCTGTTCCGCTCTGAGCTTTTTGACTAGCGCTTTGCAGAATTTTTACGTCTTCAGGAGGTACCGCTAGGGTGCGAGGGTTTTTATGACATTATGGACCACTGGTGTTGGGTTGATGGACATTTTAGTGATATGAATCATGGTTTCAAGATATTTCAGTTTCGAGATAGGACTGAAATATCGAGCGATATGATGATATGATGGCCTTTTCAGGTCATTCATTCATAAATGATGGTCTGTATAGGCAAAATTTCGCCGAATATCATATCGACATGGTGTCGGTATGGATGCCGATATCGATGTTTAAACCCTTGTTCGAAAGGCTTACGTAGCCTTCAATTTGACGATGGTTTTTTTATCCATCGAGTGCTTTGATTAAATTTACTGACATTTGGAGGTGGAACGTGGAAGGTCCATCTATAGGTGAAAATCTTTATTTTGTTGCTAAGAAGGGCTCACATGTTGATTGCTAAGCGGAGAGCCATGCTCTTCCATGGAGCTGATGACACATGCTAGCAGTGCCTTGGGGCTGATGAGGATGTCAGACACATTTTCTTTGGTTGTCCAGTTGAAGGGAGGTGTGGGTTACAACAATGGTCGAGTTGGAGTCAACTAACTGCTAATTGGGTTGATTTTTGAGATTGGTTTTTGGAACTCGATGGATGAGTTGGGGAATGAGAGCTATCATACCAAGGTTTTGGGATGGTTATTTTGTGGTATGTGGCTTACGTGAAACATGAATATCTTTCACGGAGAGAAAATGTACATGGGAAATGTTATAAAGTATGCAAAGAGTCTAGAGACCTTTTGGTCTTTGTAATTATTTTTTGATATATAATGCGGATATACAGAAACTTACGGGCGGACGTCTACTCGACCTCACACCCTCTTTAACACCATCTTTTTCCAAAAGAAAAATTATGTTAAAAATGTTGGAATCTCTTAGGTCAAGATAACATCATTGATGGAAATTTCCTGAAATTGTACAAGCTTCTTCCAAAAGCATACGACTTTCTAAAAGAATACGATGATATCTAGACATAATTATCTTATATGAATAGTATGATAATGCACATATGAATGCATTATATAAATCCAACTATGTGGAATTTCCCATGTTATGATCATCTATATCATATCTACTTGATCTGTCATCTGGTTTATGTTCTTTATGTAGTAACAGATTGAACGTTCTCGTGAATATGTTGATATTTCCACATATTACCTGTAACATAGGATACATCTCTATTTTTCGCCTGGATAATCCTTTCACACTGCTTAGCTTTTACTTCACTTATGACAATCAAACTAAATACAAATAACCCATCTTCACCCTCTCTTTGAAACAAAGAGTGCCTTCGGTGGCGTTCGTGCTTTAAACAATTTTGTCTTCTTCGTGTTACCATATTGAAAACAATAATATGTTAAGAATTAGTAAACTCAATTACTTGCTCCCATTACTAACATTTTTTTTAGTGAGGTCTAGGGACTCCTAGTGGATGAGTTATAGATTTTTAGGTTTTGTCGTAAACCTATTTAGTTAATTTTAATAATGTACATGAATAATTCAAACCGCATTAAAGGTTGTGTATTTCCCATTGATATGCAAACTATAGGGTTTTTCCCATTAATATTGAACTATATACATAAGGAAGAATGGTATCTTTAATTAAAGCCCCGTTAGGATGTAATCTATACCTCTTCTCACCATCCTTGTAGCATATGCGACAATTGTATGCGTTTTGGTTAGGGTAGTGTTCAATGATGGCTATTTTACCATATATGTCTTTTTTATTTCTTTAAAGTCAATTTTATGATATAGGTACTTAGTGATTCCACTTGCATTATGATTACCACAAGGATGCGGCCTATAACCCATTTATATCATGGATTGGATTTTTCTTTACCTGCAGTAGAAGTTTTGCTGAAAACAGACCGAGTATCGACAACCCTCTAGGACTTCTATTTTGATTGTCGACTGGCCCATGAGGAAAGAACAAGGAAAAAGACATACACAGTCTTCCACTACCATACTCTAAACTCATGAAGAAGGCTGTACATCCCATAGAATCTTGACTTGTGGAAAGATGCTTTGGGGGCCATGAGAAAAAGATTCTTTTTTCAGCAAGAATTATGCACCATCGCAAGGACACTGGATAATGGCTTGATGCTTCCAGTTGCATAAACCTCGAGAAATCCTTCAAGCTAGTTTCCATAGAGACCTTCCAAGTCAGAGAAGGATGTAAAGGAGTTGATAGTCTGATCATGCAAATTCATCTTGACCAGTTGACCCATAACAAAGAGAAGCAAATTTTATCTCTTTCACCGATAGGAAGTAGGATTGGGGATAATTTCCAGCGAAGTAGAACACAAGTGTACGCATGAATTTCTTTAGTTTAGCGTCAAGCCTCTCTTGAATGCACGATAATGTACAACAAAGGGCGTTAGATTTCTTTTTTCGCTAAAAAGAAGAAGCTAATGGAAAGAATAATAATACATGACATGTGATTTCTTTATTTTTAGCCCAAAGCTCTCCATAATATAGCATCCCTTGATGTAAGCACTCTGCAAGGGAGGAAATAGTGCCCTCGCTTCCTTACACAAGGGTTAGCCCATAGTTTTGCCATGATCAACTTGTTGGAATTAGATAGTGCGATCGGACTCCACCACTTCGTGGTAACCTTCTTCAGTAAAAGGAAAATGAAGAATCTACCTAGCAACTTTACGCTCATGTTCCCAATAATGAGTATATGAATAACCACCATAACACTACATACGGATCTCTCAGTAAAATAAGAACAACGCGTCATCTAAACCTAATGAGCCATTGTACTTTTAAGACTTCAACCATGCCACCATTTCCTCTTATGTAGCTTTTCGTGTCAGTGTGTATGCAACCTTCAAATAAACAAATTTCCCTTGCCTATGCCATTGCCAAAAACCCCTAGGCTCTTTTGACATGAAGTGCATGATGTGAGAAGGCAGTGCCACCCCAACTTCCTCCCCTCATTCCACCTCCTATTTGTTCATCCTTAAACGACCTATCTTGTTCCACTGCTTCATATAACTAGAGAAGATTGGAAGAATCTCATATTTTATCCCTTCTTTCAGCTATGTTTGTCTTGATCCTTGTCTCTAGTCTAACTCAATCTTGTCATCCTCTACTCCACACAATAATCGTCACCTTTAATCTTACCTCTTTCTCTTACCTTCGAAGGCTATGATCATCTTTTATTTTATTTATTACCGCAATTACACATTGGATGCCTACCTTATACTAGATATTGGTAGTGTAGTGTGTGTACCGCCCAAAAGACCAGGGTTCAAATCTTGGGGCCGGCACCTATGCGTGTTTCCCCCTCTTGTTTTAAAAAATTGCCATCCTCCCTAAATTCTCATGGCAACCATATCAAGGGCGTTATATAAAAGTGGTATGGGGAGTGCCTTCACGCTAATCACCAGAATGGCCATTATAAAACCCATATGTAAAGATAACAAACCATTAAGGACCTCGAAGAGGATGTTGCAATAATCCACAGAGTGAAATAACGATTCTTGATCGGAAGGTCAACCAGAGCAAGTTTCTCCACCATATCAGAGATTAAAATTCACTAGTATCCATACAATGTTATTCTTTGCCCGATCTAAATAAGAATGTGATTTTAAAATCATAAACTATAAAAAGGTTTTCCATCTATGAAAACCATTGTTAATCCTAAGTCCAAACATTGTGCCTCTCTTGACCCTAATTCATTCAACCCATAAATCAATGATCATTTGGACATAAAATTATCTAAGGCATGCCTAAGTACAATATGAATGGTGCACTAACCAAATCCACCACAAAAAGTTTGAATTCTACGATGACAAGTGATTGCATGAGCTACCGATTACGCCCAATTCACTTAAATAAAATAGGATCTAATCTCAATCATGTACATCTCACATTTGCCTCACAATGTTCACACCCCACTATTAATAAATATCTATCTACCATTCTTTTCTTTTTTGTGACCTCTAACCTCCTTACATTCCATATCAAAAACCTCATATATTAACAACCTTTAAACCTTCCCTAGATTCACCATCTTCCGATTGGCACTTACGGAGGAAACCTAACTCTTTCCCTTCATATTACACTCACTCCACAAGAAGTTTGTAATACATCGAGTTATCTGTGACCAAGGTTGCAGAAGTTGGCAGTCGGTACTCGGTCGGCAGGGTCACTGATTAAGGATTAATCGGCAGTCGGGAGAGTAATCGGATTTAGTCGGACAATAGTCGGTTTGGAATTTTTTATTATTTTAAATATATAAATCAATTTTATAGCATATGCTCTCATTTATATTCATATATTTAGCAGTTGTAATATTTTTAAGAGCATAAAAAAATAGCAAGAGATTGAAAAAAGAAGCAAGTTAAGAACAAAATGTTTGGCACATAGTACAAGCAAATGTTCAAAAATAAAAGAACAATTACAACATGCTCAAAAAATAATACAACTGAAAGTAAGACAAGTATCCCAAGCCATTGGGTTCAATCCTCAATATTTCTGAGTACACCAGTAAGACAAGTAAAAAAATGATGAATTATAATATAAAAAAAATCAGTGGCATGATATACATTATACAATACAATAACCACTAAGCATACAACATAATCATAATTTGTTTGCATACAACCTAAATATTTGCATACAACATAAATATTTGCATACAACCTAAATATTCATAATTGCATACAACATAATACTAGAACAAACCCTAAACATCAAACATACAACATAAATATAATTTCATACAACTAACAAAAATATAATTGGACATGTTTAGCAATATAACAATATAACAAGATGTAAACATCTAGCATACACCATAATTATAATTGCATACAACCCTAAACATCATGATGTATCAAAAATCAGTGGCATGATATTTAATGCAACAAACCCTAAAGCAAGCAAAAACCCTAAACAATTTGTCATTAGGATTCTAGACTCTAGTCAATGGTATAAGCTATCAAGAATGCTATGATCATATAATAAAGGGTTTTTATCAGTTGTGCCCCTCTGAGATATTGCAATTTCAGTTATGCTCCTTCCTTTTTTGGAATATCAGTTATACCCCTACTTTCTTGCAAAATTCACAGTTCCGTCCTTCTGTTAAGGTGAAGAAGGGGGCATAACTGATATTATAAAGGGCAAAATTGTGAATTTTGCAAGAAAGTAGGGACACGATTGATATTTCAAAAAAGATAGGGGTATAACTGAAATTGCAATATCTCAGAGGGACACAAATGATAAAAACCCTATAATAAAATACAAATAATGAAAAAATGAAAACAAAAAAAACCCTAACCTGAGGTCCTGTGCGGCGAGAGACGAGCGGCGAGATGGAGCGTCCTTCAGGTGGCGCGGCGAGAGAGGAGTGGCGAGGTGGCTACCGGAGAGGTGCTGGAGGAGCCGCGATGGCCAGGAGCTCGCGAGCGGGGAGCAGGAGGACTGGCGGCGGGGAGCAGGAGGTCTAGGGCGTGGGGGGTCGAGAGGCGTGGCGGGTTTCGAAACGATGGGGGACTTACTGTGCGACAGTAAGTTCCCCAAATGTAACTTGCGGTTTACAAAAAATGGGACCCGAAAACGTGTTGCAAAAGTCGCCCGATTAAGCGCCCGCCTACACCGAGTAATCGGCCGAGTAATCGGCCATGCCCGACTATTGGCCGATTTTGGTAAGTCGACTCGGCTACCCCGCCGAGTCGCTTAATCGGACCTGACTAATCTGATTAGTCGGCCGATTTTTACAACACTGCCTGTGACTTTAACATATGTTGAACTAGTCTTCATGCCCACGGTTGCGGTTGAAAGATCTAGGTTGTGTCTAGACTTGTATGGTTGCTTTTTCCTGGTAAAAGTAAGGAGCCCGAGCTGATCGAGGCCCATCCAACCTCTTGTCATTTGATTCTCATTGTCGATGACCCCTGGTACAACCCACTTTGCCAGTCCAACGGAGAAAACGAAATGGCCTCCTTTCCTCTGTATGCCTCTTCTTTTCCTTCCTTTCTCCCAAAACTCTTGAACTAACCTCCCTCCACCATGTTCTGTCGAAACTAAAATTTTCGACTTTACCACCGAGTGAGTTAATCTCCTCCCTTCCATTGTTCCTGATTTTTTTGATTGGGTTGTATAGGGTTTGCATAGGAGGGGAGGTAATAAAGGGAAGCGAGGCAAGGGAATTGTGGTGGGTGGTGGGTAGTGGGGGGGGGGCAGATGAAAGGAGCCTAGGGATGGAAGGGAGTTGGGATGGGGATCACTATGACGGGGAGGCATGGGAGGAAAGGAAGGCAAGTGAGGTGGGTTTGGTGGGGATAGCTAAATGAGGTAAGAGGGAAGGAGGGGCGCCTAGTGGTAGTAATTATGTTTAGTGTGTTGTTTCAAGTAATGGTGGTGGCAAGGTTCAAGAAAGTGGTATGCGTATCCGTTCGGACAGGTCGCCGAATACTGAATAAGCGGTATGCGGAGGTATATGCGGAATATATGTAGTTCTACATTGTTTTCAATTTTTTTTAAATTTGAAAATAAATATATATCTATGAATAACATTACCACTGAAGTATCTAATTGGAGTTAAAGAAGATCTAAGAAAAATGGTTCATGTTAAATGGGTGAGTATATGCTTTTAATTGGCTCGTATTTAATCACAAAAAATATTTACCATAAAAACTTCACATATTAGATGATTCATAATAACAAAACCTCAATACATATGCATGCACTACATGAGCAAAACCTCAATCAACATATATAAAAATGTTCGATGATACATTGCATATACTCGTGAAAATAATAAATGAGAAAAACATAAAACATTACGTATACATAATGGTATAGTGCATTGCAATTGTATACAAATGCATGTCATATTCTTACAATTGAATGAAGGAAGAGGTAGATCTACGGAATTAAGGACCTGGATAAGAAGATTGAAAAGTTGGAGCTGTTGGAGCAGTATGTGGGGCATATGTGAGATATGCAGGGCATATGCATGCCACATATGTTGGGAGGGCACATAATGCACTGATTCATGAAATCGGTGCGGTCTGCATGTCGCACGGGCATATGCGACTGCATATGCAGTCCGTGCAATCGATTTCATGAACACTGGGTGGCGATGTTTTCTATTGTATATGCAATGCTAGTGGTTGTGGTAGTGATGTTGGAGTGGGGGGGGGGGGTTGAAGATGACGGTGGTAGAGGTGGATGTAGTGGTAAAGATGGTAGAGGTGGTCATGTCATCGTCAGAGCCTCTACGTTAGCCAGAACTGCATCCCCATCCATTTCTAGGCTACTTCGCGTCCAACACATGGGCGTAAGGTAACAATGTTGCTTTCTTGTTATACAAGCAGTCTGTAGATCGAAAGGGGGGTCAAACCCAAAGGACGAAATCAAAATTACCTTGTTTGTTATGTTGAAGCTTGGGCTCAGATCTGCCTACAGGGATGGTTAGGACCTGATGCGAATCGTGGAAGCAGAACATGCAGAAACGATCAATCATAGAAGCACAAAGATACACGAATTTACAAGGTTCACCCATAACGGGGCTACATCCTTGGACGACGTTGGTTGGTTTTCACTATGTAGAGAAAGGAGAAAGTACAAAGGATACAGAGAGCCCTAACCCTGAGGGAGTTTATATATTACTCTTGTACAGACAGATCCCTAATACAAACAATAACAGGGGATGTATATGACTGTTCTTCAACTTAGGTTAGATGTTTAGGATTCAAGGCATATCAACATGACTGAAGATAAGATGTATGATTGACTCGTGAGATTCAAAAAGGGTCATTGGATCCTGTAAGCAGGTCTGTTTTGGACCCTCAGCCGAAGCCTACGATGAGATCAGATCCGGATTGCATCTTTAAAAGACCATCGAGCTCAACACCATTAAATATTATCTTTATTTATGGGATTTTGGATTGATTCAACATCTTCAGTAGGATTCATCCTTATGAATTGCCTTCCATAAAATGCCACATCAGTTCTACACCATATCACTCAACATTCTCTGCTATCACTGTCGAGAGTGCCTCCTTCACCAAATGGTCTTCAAACACCACCGTAGATATTGAAATCACTAATCCTTAGATGAGATAAAGCTGGTAGCAATAGGCCAATAGCGATCTCCACCACAAGATACAAAGGCTCGTTCAATGTGAGGCATGTTGAGTAATTCCTCACCAGTAGGCCTAACTTTTAAATGAATTCCTCGATCGAATTGTGATCTCGAAAAGTGAGTGGAAACCCTTTGAGGTGGCATCACTACACGACTGAGCTTGCTAAAGCTTTATCTCAGATGATGGGTCGATGCTACGAGATAAAGAATCTGCCTCCCTGGATTAATATATTGTACATAAAGGCCCACATCCCTCCTCGACATGCAGTTCATGGGTCATTGACAACACATCAGGTATTTGCACCATATCATCGGCAACATAATCCTTGTTCATTGTTGGATCATACCTGCCATCTCATTAACCATAGCCTCCGACGTGATCGTCTCTTCGACAACTCTTGCTAAGAGATCTACTCCCTTATCCACCTTCTTACAATGCACTTCTTATCTGACCCTCGTGCATCAAATGCTGATGATGCCCAACTACCTTGGGAAAAAAAATAAATCATAAGATTTAAACATTCGCGATCTTTGTGATGCTTCGATACACATTGGAAGCAAACCTCATTGTGCTTGCACCTATAAAGGATCGTTAAAATTATCTTCACAACCCTAGTTACGATGCCCTTGTGGAAAAACAATGGGATGGAATGGGTAATTTTATTGAAGGAGCAGTGTTTCTTATATGGAGTTAAATCCTAAAACCATATTCACCCAAAAGAGGAAAATACAAAAGAGTTCACAACATGATTACTAAGAGAAAGCACAAAAATAGACAAACATCAGTGTCTAAATATAGGGAAATGATAGCACTCCTCACGTTGGAGGATACAAGGCCTTAAATGTCGGATTTCAGTTTCATTTCGGTTAGTCTGGAAAGAGAAATTTGGTGGAATTTCGGTGAAATGGTTGGAAATTGGGGAAATTACTTGAAAACTGATTTTTTTTAAAATATTTATTTTTGATATTCTTTAACTCAATAAATGAGATAGAAAGATAGTCTTTCTTTTGCTAATATTAAGATATTAATATGGTATGTTACATTAAATTTTCATCCAATCGTCCCAACAGTCAAAAAAGTAGTATGCATCCAATCGTCCCAACAGTCAAAAAAGTAGTATGCTATTCAGAACTAGAACCAGATTTGGAACTGTAATTAGAAGCCATTGGTTTCTCCTCTTGAATATGAATAGAGAATGGTGATACACGAGCACTTCTTCAGTAAGAATGAGGTGACACATATGCTAACTAGTAATGAAAACATATATATCAAAACAAAGAAAAATAAACAAATAAAGATCTTTTAAAACTTTAATTTAACTCTTAAATCTTGTGTCTAATTGATTTCGTTTGGATTTAGATCTAAAAATATATAAACCGACTAAAGTAAGTTCTTTAAACAATGTAGATCACTATAACAACTTAAAATATTGGCGAATAAATAAGTGAAAATTCGTTAATATATGCAAATTTTTATGAAAGCGAAGGTATATTCCCTTATTTTTGTCGTTTCACCAAAACATGTAATTTTGATGAAATTTCGTTGCCATTTCGTTGACATTTTGTTGAAATTATGTATAGAGAAATAAGGGAGCGTTTCGATTTCAATGACCTAAAAAATGGAAACTTCGGAGAATTTCGGTGGAATTTCATTGAAATTCGAGACCATGGGAGGATATCCATCAATCATGCCCAATTTAGAGGTCAATAGTGAAATGTGCTTCTTTAGGAGAGCTTTGATGAAAATATCTACAAGTTGTAGCTTTGTAGAAATATGAGGGGTGACAATTTTCCATTCATGCATTGCATCCCTATATACATCAATGTGTGTGGTGCAATAATGAAAGATATTATTTAAAGCGATATGAGTAGTTGATTGCATTAATGAAAGATATTATTTAAAGCGATATGAGTAGTTGATTTGTTTTTACATGAGAGGGGAATTGGAGTTCTGATAGACAATCCGAGTTCCTGTAGAAAGGTGACAAATCAACCAATTTCACAAGTGGCTTGAACCATGGCTCTATCCTCTGCCTCTGCACTAGATCTTGAAACAATTGTCAGCTTCTTATTGCGGCAAGATATTATTTAAAGCGATATGAGTAGTTGATTTGTTTTTACATGAGAGGGGAATTGGAGTTCTGATAGACAATCCGAGTTCCTGTAGAAAGGTGACAAACCAACCAATTTCACAAGTGGCTTGAACCATGGCTCTATCCTCTGCCTCTGCACTAGATCTTGAAACAATTGTCAGCTTCTTATTGCGGCAAGTAACCATATTTTCATTAACAAAATTGACAAAACCCATGGTGGTGCATTTTCCCTCATGAGAATTAACATAATATGCGTCTCTATAGGATACAATATATGTATGATATGTATGACCATAATCAACATAGAATAATACATTGCCTGACTAAATCTTCAGGTACACGAGAATGAGAACATCATGCCAATTACTGTACCTTGACTTTTCCATATACTTGCGGACTCTGTTCACAACCGATATTGGGCTTAATGACTGTAAGATGAAGTTTGGACACCAGTCTCCTATTACTTGTAGTATCCTTAAGGTCTTAAAAAAGGACATGCTGAGGTGTCATGACAATGAGACTCAACTAGTATAGAGGATCGTTTATGACTACGTAAACCTGCATATGCAAGAATGTCAAGGCAATACATTCTTTGGGATAGATATAGTCCTCTAAATACATGATTAACCTCAATCCCAAGAAAGTATAACAGGTAACCAAAGTCCTTGGTGACATACATGGTTTGTTGGCCTTGGTCTGACCATATCATCAACATATGTGGCAACCTGAAGCATGTCTCTGAATAAACATCGAGTAATTAGACGTAATCCTGTAATAACCACAAGAGCTGATCTTTGAGGTGAGTCTGTCAAACCAAGTTCGTGGGAATTGCTTCAGGCCATAGATAGTTCTATGCAGATGAAACATATACTTCCCCTAAATGGTGTAGTTTGATGGTTGTGCCATATAGACCTCAAGATCACCGTAAAGGAAGGCATTCTTGACATCTAATTGAAAAATCAATCAAATGTTGACATCAACAAGGATAATCTTACAGATAGATCATAGATCACCTCTTAACTAGTCAAGAGAACATCTCAAAATTGTCCATACCATAATTCTGGGTAAATCCTTTGGCCACTAATTAGATCTCTAGTCTGTTTACTAGCTTATCTGGAGCATGTTTGGTCATGAAGACCCAATTGTAAGCTACATGTGCAATATGAATGGGACATGACATAAGATCCCAAGTACCCCTTGAGACAAGAGAATCCATCTCCTCTTCTATAGCGCTTCCATCTTGCATCCTAAAGAGACACATGATGATGACATGGGAGATGCATTGCTGTAAAATCATCTGTAAACATCCAATCAACTAGATAATTTATCGTCAGAAGTAAAATATGACTTAGGGTGTAGAATACATTGACTTCTAGACTTTCTCAAAGCGATGCGAAGTTCTGAAGAGGAAGAGGGTCATCTGAGTCCATAGTGGGTGGTCATATTAAGGAGGCTCATCCTGCAAGGTAGGAACATGTAAAGGGACTTGATTGTATGGGATGCATCTTGTTATAGACCACGAGCTTAGGAGGGAACTTCAAGAGAATTTCTTTAAGAGGCTTGGAAAAGACACCAATCTCTTTAAAAAGTGACATTAGTGGAAATATAGTACAGAAGCTCATTTGAGTCATAACACATGTACCCTTTTCGAGTTCTGGAATACACAGGAATACACCGATTACACGTGCAGATAACTTATGAAAATTATGAATAAAAACAATGCAATAAAAAATCGATAAAGGCAGTGGAAAAGGTTTCTCGCCATCAAAAGTGTAAAGAGAACAATATACCTATCAATAATAGGAAGTCTAATATCGAGTACCATGAGTAACAATGAAACTAGCCAAGCCCCATTAGCTTGACACTTGGAAGAGACTCTCATCGCTTCCCACTTGTCCTACTCGCTGAAAATATGGTTAGCTGGAAAGCCCGCCTAGAACTAGAAAGGGGGTGCATGATGTACTATGATGTGACTTAAGACCCCTCCATTCTCTATTGAAGTGCATAAAACCATCTATAATACATGCAACTCGAGGGAAGAAAAAAACTACTTTGCATGGGTAGAATGTTAGTCGGATGCGAACCTTCTCAGCTATACCATTCCTTATTATATATATGGGGGGAATGGACCTGGGGGAAAAGCAACAGACCACTTAGTCCTTGCTGTCTGATACCTCTCATTTTTCAGGGAATCCGAGTCTTTGTGCTCCGCTTTACTGACTGATTGATTAGGGATGCATGAGTTCATTTTACCTTCTTATCGTGTGTGGCTTTCCCTTCGTCGATAAAGCCCCAAGGGCAAGCCGGTCACAACCTCCATTTCTACTTTCTATGTCAGTTGGGGTTTAGGGTTAATGGCCATTTTGCAAAGGAGATCGATTAAGCACCAGTTAGAAGATGCAAGATTTGGGACTCAATTTGCGCGATATGTGGTGTAGAGGAGGACATCAACCATCTCTTTTTCAAATGTAATGGAGCTAAAGAATTACGGCATAGAGAAGGAATCCCTTGGTCGGATGTCTCCTATGGCATATGCTTTTGGAAGTCATTTTGGTACCTTGTCTATCGCACAAAGGCGGATCACATCAAATTATTAACGACTTGTTGGGCTATATGGCTTTCCAAGAATGCAACGACGTTTAAGGGAAGCGTTAAAGTGCTATGCGAAGAATATTATTATACATGCACACTACCTTTATAATCTTTGGGCTTCACATATGTAACTAAAGACTAAGTGATTAAAGGAGTTTTGTGGGTGGTCACCATCTAAGGTGACCCACCCTCATCACGTTTAAAAAAAATAAGGCCCTCACTTTGAAGCATGACTGATGTGTCCTATCTTTCTTCTCATCCCGCGACTAACAATATCTGATCTCGCTTCGTAAACTAGGCTTTGCTTATTCCATGCAAGATAGCGTTTAATGGTAATAGAAGAAGTTTTTAACTAAAGAAAGAATTGACAATGTTATTCATTTTTGACTTTTCCTTCATTAGATAAATATATAAAGATTTACTATAATAATCAAAGCATGACAAAATACTTGTGACCATCCATAGTACACGTGGGACAATGTGCGGAGTCTTAAATTTAACCTTCTCAGATCTTGTCTTACATATGGTCTTCGTGAGCTGGATCTGACAGAACTCATTTCACGCCAACCGGAGGTTGTTATAAATTCTTATGAATTTTAGAAGCAATGGAGGTTGGCCTTAGTTAAGCCGTCATCAACTCTTAATTGCTATTATTAGCACTAATTAATCGGATTAATAGTAATGACGATTAAGGTTGCAATCATGAATAAGGAATGTTAATCATGTATTAATAGATGTTAATTGTAGTTTAGAATAATTAATCATGATTAACATTAATTAACTTTGATTAGCGCTAATTAAAAGTCATTAGCAAAACCACAGCTTTAGGATAGACATAGGCTGAATAGGCCATGCTTTTGGTGATGACATGACTGATTGTGATCATCCTGTGTAGTAGGCAAATGATGATTTCTCCATTGACGATGATTGGGGTGACAAATACGCAAGGCCCATGCCTATAAACACCTCATCACCCCTTGATTCTCTACTCATCCATTCCATATGCCATCTCCCTAGGGCTAGGGTTGAGAGGCTAAGAGAAGGAGAGCAGAGGATTGGTGGGATGGGGTGGGGGAGCGTTGCCTTGAAGAAGATGAGGAAAGTATGATCCTCTCCTAGATGGCTTCATGTAGAATGTAAGTAGGTTCTTTTATTTTTTTTTTGATTGATTCTTTCGAAAAAAATGCTTGTTCTTTCGAGTTTTACTTTTACAAGGGGAATATCTGTCAATTTTTCTTTAAAATAATCATATATAAAAGGGAACTCCTGGAATCATGTATTGTAACGTAATGTAAATGTCATGTAATGTAAATGCCATCCTTTTATATATAATTTATTACAATAGCGGGACGTAACTTGGGACTCCACCCTTCTCTCAAATAAAAATATATAAAAGGAAACTCTGTCGAAGTTACTTTGAAATATCACCCGTTTTAAGTTGAAATTCTGTCGAATATTTCTTTAAAGGGTTTTTACATTTTGTACCACTCTTACCTTCTATAATATCAGTTATACCATTCATTTTTTGTAATATCATTTGTGCCTATGACTTCTTGCATCATTATCACTTGTGCCCTTCCATTAGGTGGTTGTAAATAAGTTGAACTAAGCCATGATTTATTCAGACCATATTATGGTTAAGAGGGGTCTAACTGTTAAAACCAACCCATGGTTGTAGTTGGGGGGCTTCTGCTTAAATCTAATTATGGCAAAGGGTCTTGTGGTTCTTGGTTGTGCGGAGGTGCAACACAACACGTGGCTAACTCCTCTCCCTTAGATTGCCAGTGATCTGAAGGTTGCGAATGAGGGAAGCAAGTTCAAGATTTGTGTATGGAATTATATTTTTGTTATATCATGTGAAATTGATATTTTGTAAAATGGATCCAATGACGGATTATGTCTTGACTATAATGATCATGGTTATTAAGGCGGCAAGATGACAAGGCGTTACACCTGGGCACCTAGGCACGCCTAGGCGTTTTCAAAGTGGCATCAAGAAATTTCAAAAATATCGCATTTGGATGCCAGATTATTAAGAAATTATATCGCATTTCAAAAATACATGTATATCACATTTTCAAAATGCGCTATGTATATCGCTTTTTGTAAATGCGCAATGTATATCGCATTTTGAAAATGAGATATGGTGTAGTGTGCATGAAAAATAGTCGCCTAGGCGTCAAGGCGTGCCTAAGCGGCCACCTAGGCACCCAGGCGACCCAAGGCGCACGCCATTTGCTATAAAAGCAAGGCGTTCGTTCTAGGCGCACGGCCTGGGGCGATAGGCGCCCGCCTAGGCGCGCTTAGGCGTGCGCCTTAACATCTATGATAATGATAAGGACAAATAGGAGTAGACATGTCAGGCATGTAATATTTAGGTTTGTCAGGAGAAATCCCTATGACATGCCAAACCTAAGTGGTACACCGGGTCCTTGCTATGTTGAGCATGCAAAATAAATTACTTGCGATATGTGGTACTCGGGTGCTATCAAACTTATTGCTTGACGGATGACGTCGTGCCATGCGGAGGCACGAGGTGGGATAAGTAGCGTTTGTGTCACAATAACATGTATCTTAAGTCACGATTAAAGAGGATTACTTGTTTACAAGCATGTATATTTAAGCAACCATGTCTTCGAAGACGGTATGCTTCCTTGTTAGAGAGGTTAAGGATTAAAAGACCTAAAAAATGAATGAATGAAATTTATCATGGTAACATTAGAGGATTGGTTGAGATGTAATTCAACACAACCTCTTATCCCTAAATACCCATAGCGTCGGAGTTTGTGATAGGTGATATCGCACGGACTAATCTCTAACGTTGAATAGAATGAAATGACTTAGTGGAATAAGGGATGTAAAGAAATGAATTAATTTGGTATAACGAGACTTCCAAATTACCTTATTTACTTTTCTTTGTTCGTGGACATTCACTTATCCATATCTTATGGTTTCGGGAAACTCAATAGACAATGCTGAGCCACCACAAAGAAAATGGCTAGATATCCATCAATAATTTTCCTTTTGGTAGGGACATTGTGGTGTAGCCAAGATTTTGAAGAAGTTACATGAATACCCAAGGCAAATATTTAAGAGAAGTAACCTTATATGTTTGAATGATAATCATGTATAGTGTTGTATATACTCGGTGATAAATGATTGAGTTTCATTCTCTTTAATGTTTTTATAGCTTTAATTCCCTTATGTTTTGATATCCTATCTTAAGTCTTGAGGACAAAACTATAGTCAATGTTTTTATAATTGTAAAATCTTAAATTCAACCTTTCGGATCGCGTCTTACATATAGTCCAAGGGAAATCATTTCATATCAGTCGGAGGTTGTTGCACATTGTTAGAATTCTAGAAGCAATGGAGTTCGATATTAGTTAAGCCATCAATAACTTTTAATTACTGTTATGAGCACCAATTAATCGTGATTAAAGATATTAATGGCAAATGAAATTGCTAATCATGATTAATGAAGGTTAATTGTTAAGATATTATTTGTTTTTTATATTGTTTATGTAATTTCTTTTCTCCTTGTCTTCTTGTAATTTGCCCAACCAGTTTCTCTCCTATATAAGAGAACCCTAGGGCCTCTCTATAATGTAATTGATTCTTTCATTTTCACATGGTATTAGAGTGACTGTCCTAGACCTGATGCCCTAACCTAATCCCCTACCCACCGCTAGCCCTAGTCTCCATGCGACATCACTGTTGCCCTCCACACAGTATCGCTGCCGCCCTCCATCCTCTACGCAACATCGCTACCCTCTGCCGCTCTCTAGCAGCACCATCGCCGCATAACATCGGTGCTCCATTGCCTAGCGCCACTCTAAGGTGACAACCGACATCGCCAACAACACCTAGCGCCGCTTTAGCACCACCTCTGGCCATCGCAGGTGTGCCACTGCAGTTCAGGTGGCAGCCAACACCGCCGCCAGGGGTTTGCGCCGCCATAGCATCGTCTTTGACTCTCCTCCGGGTTGTTGTAGTGAGTCGAGGGCATCACTAGTCCCTCTTCTGACTTTGTTTGACACCATAAATCTGATTTGACCCTAAAACGACCTGATTTTGATTGGAAAATGTGATTTCAGACATGTAAATCACATTTTTTGGCCCTAGCGCACACCGAGAATTGACGATGATAGTTGTATGAGTCTACACATACAACCAATCCTCCATATGATCGTGTAGACTTGCTCAGATCGGTCTACTTTCCAGTCGAGTTCCATTTTCGGTTGTTCTTCAATCATGTTAGAGACCAAGGGTGATATTTTTTCTTTGTCTGGTGTCTTCAAGGGCCCGGCTCCCATCGTAAAGATGGATGGGACCAACTATGAGTTGTGGTCCATGCAATTTCTCAACCTCATGCAATGCAATAACAAACATCACATCCTGACAGAGCCAAAGCCGATGGATAAGACTGGGACCAATGCTTCTTGGAAGCAATATGACGTATATGCACGTATTTGGCTCTCCGGAACCCTCACCACAGAGATAGCCAATGATATTGTGAATCATCCCATCGCCAAGGCGATGTGGAACATTTTGGCATCCGCTTGTGCCCAAGCGAAGAATGAAGCAAAGATTCTTCAGCTTCTGTTCAACATTTACAGGGCCAAGCAGAATGACCATCATCTGCACGTGTTTTACTCCTTGCTCCGTAGCATGTTCGAGAGGCTTCACAGTTAATACCTATTATGATATCTATAGAGCAACAAATGACATATATGAACTCCACGATGATTGGAGTTTTTTTAACGGTGCTCAATCCATAGTATAATGTGGCAGGCGGACAGCTCCTCACTGGAGCAACAATACCTCCCATGAAGGAGGCTTCTTATTCCTCCTACCGCTACACAACAGTCCTCCTTAGCGATGATCGCTTCTCCGGTAGAGGAACGTCCATCTAGTTCAGAGAGCGTAACCCCCGTAACAGAGGCGGTAGACATCATCGTGGTCCTTGCAACTACTGCCGTCGGCTAGGACATCAGAGGATACATATTACCAGAAGCATGGATACCTTGCATCTGCTCGTGTGACAGAACAAATTGAGCCTTAAGAGACTCCAGCTTCCCAGGCCGATCCATGCATGGATGATATTGTCTCTCGCATACGAGAGATCATGACTCCGGTTGCAGGCACCACCACCACCACAGATACCGCAACCACAGTCAGAGCCTCTTCGAGCTCCTCAGGTATCGCTTATGCTTTTACTGGTAGTAGCGATGCATATATGACAGAGTGGATCATGTATTCTGGTGCATCCTACCATCCGTGTGGAGACAGAGCCTAGATGAGGTTCTAAGGACTATACCTCCTGGTAGATGGGTTGTTGTTCTAATGGGGTTCACTTACCCTTTCCAAGGCAAGGAGAGGTGCATCTGACGCCATCCACGCGCCTTCAGAATGTTTTATATGCCATTGATTTTTAGATGAACTTACTTTGTATTAGTTAGGTTACTAAGGATCTGCATTGTCGTGGCATTTTTGACCCTTCGTCTCTTGTATTTCAGGACATACTCACGGGCAAGGTGATTGGATGTGGCCGCGAGCAGCGGGGGCTTTATAAACTGGTCCAACATCCTCATGCTAGTGTCTTTACTATTCCTACTGGACCGGTCTCACCATATCTGTGACACATTCGTTTTGGCCACCTTCCTCTGCAGAAGTTGTGTCATGTCCTCCCATAAATTTTCATGCGATCCTCCTTTTAGTGCGAGACATGCCAACTTGAGAAGCACCACCATTCCTCCTTTCCATCTCGTCATAGCAGAGCAGTTCTCAGTTGTTTGAGCTACTCCATTTAGTTATCTAGGGTCCTAGTCGTTTCCCTTATCACCAGGGACACCGTTTTTATCTGGTTGATGTTGATGATTTTTCTAGACTTTCTTGGGTATTCTTATTGGAGAATAAATATGATGCTAGGTATGTTATCAAATATTTCATTAATGAGATAAATAATATTTTTCTGCCAATGTCAAATATCTACGTTTTGATAATGCCTTGGAGTTTTACACCTTACAACTTTATGAGTTTCTTAGATCCCTTGGCATTGTACACCAGACCTCATGTGCTTATACATCCCAGCAGAACGATATTGCCAAGCGTAAACATCGTCACTTACTTGATGTGACTATAACCTTTTTGATCTAGAGTCATGCTCCTCACGCTTAGTGGGGTGATGCGGTCCTCACTGCTTGCTACATAGTGAACCACATGCCCTTTTCTGTGTTGGGAGAGAAGATCCCTTTCTCGATTGCGTTTCCCGAGAATGATCTATTCTCCCTTACACCTCGTGTATTTGGCTCGTTTACTTTTGTTCATGATTTCTCTCTAGGTCGTGACAAGCTCTCTCCCGGAGCTGTCAAGTACGTTTTTGTTGGCTACTCTCGTAACCAGAAGAGTACCATTGCTTTGATCCGCTTCGGCAGAAATACTTTGTTAGTGTTGATGTTACATTTTTTGAGTCTATCATGTATTTTTCTTCTACAGGTGACAGACTAGCCCCATCAGACTCTAACGCAGAGATCTACATGCCTCCACCTGCTGTTGTACCACCACCTACATCTACTCCTACTCTACCACCACCGCCACCACCTACACCTACTCCTACTCCACTTGCTCATGTGGTTGCCCCTGGATCATCACTTACCTTGACTGAGTTTTTGCTGTGTGTTTACTCGCAGTCTCGCTTTGTCCCCCGTGATCATAGGTCTTCCCCATCATCCAGCACGCGTCAGATATGTAATGAGCACATTGTTTCTACTGATGGTACTACTGAGTTGTCTGTGCAACAAGATTCCATACAGGATGAGCATGCCCCCTCTCAAGAGGGGAACTTACATGTTCAGGACTTGACATATGATCTTGATGTGTCGATTGCTCTGCGGAAGCAGGGACGTACATGTGCAATATATCCTCTTGCAGCCCAGATTTCCTTGAGCGGACTATCGAAGGATTTCTGGAGGTTTACCTTAGCACTATTAGCCGTGTAGGTACCACAGACATATGAGGAGGCTATTCAAGACAATTAGCGGTGTTTAGTCATGGAGGAGGAGATGGTCGCCCTACAATCACGTGCCACTTGAAGTCTTGTTTCAACTATAGTTGGTGCATTCGTTGTTGGGTGCAAGTGGGTGTTCACTGTGAAGCACTGTGCATATGACAGTGTGAATTGTTATAAGGTGAGACTTGTGGGACGCGTGTTTACCCAGACATATGGGTAGACTATCTTGATACTTTTTCTCCAGTTGCCAGACATTCTACTCTGCGTATCCTTCTATCTATTGCTGTGACACGAGATTGGCCCCTTTACCAGCTTGATGTGAAGAATGCCTTCCTATATGGTGATCTACAAGAGGATGCCTACATGCAGCAACCATCTGGGTTTACTGCTGAGGGGGACCATTAGAAGGTTTGCAGGCTACACAAGGGTATCTATGGCCTTAAGCAGAGTCCAAGAGTATGGTTCCAGAAGCTCTCAGACCTGATATAGCAACAAGGGTCTGTACGATCCACTTGCTGATCACTCTTTGTTTGTGTACATGACTCAAAGAGGTACAATCATCATTCTTATCTATGTTGATGATATTATTGTTAAAGGAGATATTGAGCTAGGTATTCAGGTTGCCAAGGACTTTTTAGGTCAGTAGTTTGTGACCATGAACCTTGGTAATTTACGTTACTTCCTTGGACTGGAGTTTGCCAAGAACAAACGAGGTCTTGTGACGATCCAGAGGAAGTATGTTACATATCTTCTTTCTCAGACAAGCATGGCAAATTGCAGACCTACCACTACTCCTGTAGACCCGAGTATGAAGCTTTACGATGATGACATTGAGGAGGTCGACAAGAGGAGGTACACTAGTTTCTACAACCCCCTCTACACCATGAAAAATCCCAGCTCGCCGTGTAACTATCGAGACCCACTCTCGTCTTAATAACCACATGAATACCTTAACTCTTGAAGGAATCTTCCATTTCCATATCCTAGAACAGTCTCTAGAAATCTCTGTATCCAAGGAAGAAGACAGGGCATACCCCACCTTGTACGCCTTCTTCACTGTCAACGTCCCATCTCTCCGGCACCATGAATCTCTTCCTTCTGATGGCTCCTCCAGCCTTACTAATCTGCCAGAGAGACACGAAAACTCCTCCACTCTCTAATCCAACAATCATCCTTAAAATCCAAAGTCCAAGAACCATCTGACCACATGTTCGCAACACACGCCTCTTTATGCACTGCTACGCAGAAAGCCTGTGGTATAAGTCGCAAAAGGTACCCTCGGACCAGTCATCCGTCTAGAATCAGAAACCACATTCATTCCCCAAATTCGACTGTAGCGAGTCTATTAGGACTGGTAGTACTGAATAAACATCTCTCCAAAAAGTGGTTGACGAAGCCACGACATTAGAACATGTGCATAGGCTGGGGGACACACCATAGATAGATCTAACAAGTCTAGAAAGCATATCATTCTCACCTCTCTAGATCCTCATCACCCACTTCGCCAGCAATGTCTTTCATATCTCCAATTCATACCACCCTGAGTCGTCCCTCCTTGATCGGTGTAGTCACCACTGACCATTCCACCAGCGCAATTCCCTTGCCATCATGGGATGATGGCCAATAGTAGGGGTGTAAACGAGCCGAACCTGAGCGAACCTACCCAGGCTCGGTTCGGTTCGTTTAGTAAACTTTAAGGCTCGGGTTCGGTTCGGCTCGATAAAATAAAAATCGTGTTCAGGTTCGGCTCGGCTCGGGTAACGTTCGTGAAGGCTCGGTTCGGCTCGTTAAAGGCTCGTTTTAGAATAAACATTGATAATGCTAAATATATATGCATTTTTGCATTGGTTAATGTTTTTTGATAAAAAAAACTTCAACAGTGTATGCTATATACCATTTTCCTTATATTTATATGGATGGATATACAAGCCAACTTAAAAATATATCTCATTTCAACCTTAAAACACATATAAACCAATGACATCAAGCTTGACCATAAGTTTACAACCATTCCAAACTGAAAATTCAAGGCCAAGAAGAAACATTCTAAAAAATTTATACGCACATTTAAAAGCTAAAGAAGCAACAAAATAAGATGGTTACCGTAAGTTTGTAATTGTTGTCATGTGTTAAAGTAAACTGATCTAAACAACAAGCATACATGATACAAATAGAGATTGTAGGATATAAAAATATATTAGTTTGTCAGAGAAAAAGACCAGATACTGACCTTGAGCTCTTGACATTCTTGAACTGAGTGAGGGCGAGATAAGAGGAGGGCGATGGACAGTGTGAGGGCGAGTTGCCGAGAGCCAAGGGGGGAGGGCGTGACCGGCAACGTCCGAGCGAGAGGGGAGGGCGATGACCGGCAGGCGGCATCCGAAAGTTGAGGGATCGCTCGCAAGTTGCAATAGGAGGGGTGGGGATGGGCGGCGCTGTGCACGCGCACAAGAGGGGAGATGAGGGCAAGATGGGAGGCAGCCCAGGCGGCAGGCGGGACTCAAGAGTCGAGAGGGGAACGAGGGTTTGTTCCCTGGAAAGTGGAAATGGAATTAGGGAATAGGGCTTGGTTGGGAAAAATTAAGAGAGCCCTCATGTTTTGAGATAATTTTTTTCCTATGTACAATATACATATGTATATTTATGGAAAATTTAAGAGAGAGCCCTCACATTTTAAGAGAATATATTTTTCTTTATATGTACAATATATATATATGTATATATTTTTATGTATGTATGTATCAGTGTATATAATCGAGCTTTTAACGAACCGAACCTGAGCGAACCTATGTTTTTGAGGTTCGGTTCGTTTATTTAATCGAGCCCAAACTCGTGTTCAGGTTCGGTTCGTTTAATTTCGAATCGAATCTGAATCGAACTTTTAGCGAGCCGAACCTGAGCGAATGTCGAACCTGAGATTTTTTTGACAGCCCTAGCCAATAGAAACACTACATTAATATCTCCAATCTCTTATAGATGCTCACAAGTAAGACTCATGGACATGAGAAAATAGGAATTGTTGAAAAAACAACCTTCAACAAAACCAATCTCCCACCTCTCGAAAAATACGATGCTTTCAATATTGCCAGCTTCCTCTCTAGGTTCTCCACAATTGGCTACCAATCAATATGCTGATGTCTCTCACACAATAATGGTAGCCCAAAATAGCTGATAGATAGACTCTTCTGTGCCATCTATAAGATCTCCGCACAAGATGCTATCTCCTCTGAAGCAAGGTTAAACGGTACAAAAGCTGATTTTGCGCTATTAACCTTTAGCCCTGACAGGTCACCAAAAAATGATGCAGTACAAAATATAGTGTTGTTGTACTTTTTTTTATTGTGACTTTTGTTATATAAAATCAAAAGTCACAATCTTGAGACGTGTCTTGGTTTAGGTGTGTCTTTTGGAGGAAAGTGTGATTTCTTAATGTATTAATTCTCTATTTAAAGCAACCTACTCATTTGTAATAGGAAGATGAAATGCGACTAAATTTAAGATAGCCTTTGGCTTTATTCTTCCCCCCTATGAATTTCTCTCTTCTCAAATCCTCCAATCTGATTCTCCTACCTTATCTCCTCCCTTCCGACGCAACTTGGCATGCTTCTCCCTATCCTCTTATCCTATTTTTTTCTCTTCTCATCCCTCAACAATTCTTCCAAAGCTCTAATCCGCATAAAAAAAGTCTAGTACCGCTGTTCATAGATTGTACTTATGTGTAATGGTTATACAAAATTTTAAGGTAGAATATGAATATAAAACTTAGTAGGCCTTATGCACTTGTATTGCTTTTTCATCAAGGTTTCCAACGCACAATCATGACAAAGAATAGTTCGAACTGAATGGTAAGAAGAATAATAACGACATAAGATAATAACAAATTTCTTTAAGGTATCATTTATTCTTGATTCGTATAAGTAGGACTAAGACTGAATATATGGAGTGCATATTTGATGGGAACACCGATGAATGACACGAGGTGAAGATTGGAGATGATAACATCCAGAAGAAAGATTCTTTTAGATACTTGTGATTTATTTTACAACAAAATGGGGAAATTGATGGAGATGTTACTCATAAAATAAATGCAGGTTGACTAAAGTGGAGATGGGTCTCTACTATTCTTTTTGGTAAGAAAATCCCTTTAAAAGTCAAAGTAAGAAAGTATTACAAAGCAGTTGTGAGACTTGCTATGCTCTATGGATCAGAATGTTGTCCTGTGAACTATAGACATGTGCAGAGAATGATGGTAGCAGAAATGAAAACGCAAAGGTGGATATGTGGCCATACACAAAAAGACTGGATTCGGAATGATGCGATAAGAAGGAAAGTTGGTGTAGCTTCGATAGAGGATAAGATGAGAGAAAACCACTTAAGATGGTTTCGGCATTTACAAGGGATGTCGGTTGATGCACCAGCTTGAAGAAGTGAGATTTGAGATGTTGAGCTGGTTAAGAGAGGGCGAGGAAGGCACAAGAAGTGTTGGAATGGGACTATTCGAAGGGATCTTAGTTATTTGGATTTAAGCCCAAGAATGACCCAAAATAGATCTGAATGGTGGCAAAAAATACATGTAGTTGACCCTACTTATATGTGAGAAAAGGCTTTGTTGTTGTACCATATATTCTTGATGGTGCACCAAAAATAGATGGAGAGGAAGGGTAAATTCCTGGTGGTTTCTGGAGGAGCAAAGGGTTCTAAAGTTCTCATGCAAAATGGACTGTAAGCTTCTGATCATTACCTATGGGAGAAAGGGGAGAGGGGTAACGAGAGGAGGAACTTTAATTTCATGGATTTGTTAACCTGGACTATTCGTCCCAATCTCCTCCCGTGATGGCAAAACATTGGACAACCTACGGTCCTACACTTCCAGAATCTCGAGGGTTATCCTGCTATTCCAATGAGACCATTAGTAGTGTAAAATGGAGTGGAACTGAGAGTTGGGAGAATATGCATTTTGGGTGGGCCCGGTGGGGGTTGGGGTGCAATCTGAGGGTGAAATTATGGAAATTGGCCTATAATCTCTTTCTTTTAAGATTTATTTTCTGGATAGCGATACTTTTGGATGTTACAAATTATCCAGCGTTGCAAATGACATCCTTATTCATTATTTGCTGGTTCTTCCAATCTATCAGGGGAAGCGGAAGCAATTCTAGCGAGATCTAGGGCCACTGCAGAGGGGCTGAAGATGTTGTCAGAGGCCATGAAGGTCAATGGCGGTGCTGAGGTGGTTTATGCTCTTTTCACTTGTTACTCAAGTTATCCAAAATGAAAACAACATTTGATTATTCAATTACTGCAAAGTCCATTGTAGAAGTAAGGTTGCTATGATTTATCACACTCAAGTCAGTTTAGCTTGAACTTATTACAGGCGGCAAGTCTGAGGATTGCAGAACAGTACATCAAGGCCTTCGGCAATATTGCCAAGGAGGTGAGGAATCTTCAACCTCGTGCTCAGATTCTATCCATTGCCAATGTAACATTCTGTTGATTCTTCTTCACATCAGGGCACGACAGTTTTGCTCCCTAGTGCGGCAAGCAATCCATCTTCCATGATTGCGCAGGCGCTGACTTTATACAAGCAGCTTATAGGAAGTGGTTCAAGCCTACCATCAGCAGAAGGCTCCACTGCTGGGACATTGGGTGAACAAAAGCAAGATAACACCGTTGCGTCATTTGAAGTTCCATCAGAACCTCCCTTCTCTCTCCAGAGCCTGAAGAAGTAGCAAGCTTGGTTATCCACCATTTGTTTCGCCCGACGAAGAGGCCCTAAAGTTCTCTTACATGTGAGAAGGTAGGTACTGAAGTTCCTTGAATTTTGGGCAATATGAAACGTACTGTTACATGCAGAAGATAATTACCTTAACATCCTGTTATATTCCCTAGTAATGAAAATTCGACTTTCATTTTTGCATCTCCAATTTGACAGGTACCGTTTATTCCATTATTTGTTTGATATTTTTGGGGTTTAAAACACGAATATTCAATTGTCTTCCTTATTGTGTCATGATTATTGAATCATTGTGGTAAAGTAAGGTGTTGTTCGGTTAGGGGTAAATCCTCCTTTTACTCCACTCCTTTCTCTCTCTAATGTGGGTCTCATATTTTCTCTTTTTTAATACATTAAATAAATCGATTCTTTTTATCTAGTCCATCAAAAAAATAATATATTATACTATCATATCATATAAAATTATAAATTACTTAACTTCTACTCATTTTTCCAAACTTCAATACAATCATATCACAACAAACCCACAACAAACCTACCACCAGTTTAATCCTCTATTCAAACATCAAAACACAAAAATAGGTTACCTTTTACTAGTTTAATCCACCCTAACTCGTGTACCAAACACACCCTAAAGATTGATGTGGACACTGATCTCGAGTTTTAATTGGAAGTGCAGCATGGGATATAGGTCTTCTACGAGACGGAATACCGCTGCCTTGTTTTCTTGTGCTATTTTCTGAATGTTTCATCATTTAGCCTCTTTTAAAACCCCACCACATAAACAAAGTGCTGAGCTACAAACTAAAAGAGAGTTAGGCTGGTCATCATGCATTTGTAGATCTGAAGCATAATTCAACATTTTGATTTTCTTCAACTATTTAGAAATGCTAATTATGAACTGGTGTGATGATGAGTCTAATTTTCCTTTGCGTTTCTTTTTCTACACAGGCGGGGTGAACTATTCTGTACGTCCAATTGAGAATATGCTCACACATTATAAAATTAGGCAATTTTTGCTAATCAGGGTAAAAGTGGAACGGATGGGAGGTTAAACTTCACACACCACGGAAAAAATGGAATAAACAAACAAGTGCTCATCATAGAAAAAATTTCGTCACACTGAAATCACATCTATAGAGAAATGATTTCTACACAATTTCACAAATCACCTGAGTAAGAGATGATTAACTTCGATGTGTGTAGTCTCTAAGATAGAAAGATCTTAATTGAGTTCAACCCATGAGCGAAGTATACGGGAGGTGATAATAAAATCGCACGAATATGAATATTGCACAGTTAACAGAGACACCTCCCTTGTCTTTTTCTCCATGTGTAGTGTGATCTCTTCGGGCCTGTTGGTTGCAGGGTTTAGCAGGGTTGGCCCAACCCTGGTTACTATTAACAAGGTTACTTTCTCCTCACAGATTACTATTCACACATCCCAACCCAGCCCAACCCAACCCAGTCCAACCCAGCAACCAAACAGGCCCTTCGTGATCACTGCCACGTCCTCCATCAAGTCCTCATCGCACGACGACACTTTCACAATGGCACAATGGCATCACTGCGATAATCTTCACCTATAGTGGATGTCAATAAAGAAGAGAAGTGGAAAACGAGGAACGACCGTAGTATGGAGGGGAAAAGAGAATGTGGTAAAGATATGGTTTGAGGAAATGGAGAGATAGCTTCACAAGGCTCTTTTCCTTGGGGTTTATTATGAATAGGGGAAGAGGAGCTAATCCTCTCTTTGTACAGAGGATTGGTGAAATTCACCAAAATTTTGGTTTTGACATCTTAACAAAATCAAAATCTCGATATATACCCTTTCTTCACAAATCTAGGTCGATTTTGGTCGAAATTGACGAAATTTTGAAATTGTTTTGTTTTTTACCATCTCGAAACTAAACTGAAATCGAAATTTATAAATATAAGGATTACATTCTCGTAATTTCCAATATTAATATGAGAATGACATTCTCAATATTTAATATTATTATGAAAAATCATATTCTCAGTATTCCCAATAATATGTAAATTCCAATCACATTATTCCTTAAATTAAATATAACTCATATTGACACTAATTCTGAATGTGATTCACATTAATTCTAACAAATCTGAATCGTATTAACATTAATTTATGTTCATACGTGTCAATAATATTCACAAATCAAATCTTAGCTCCTGAAAGTACGCGTCCTAAACCAATTAGGAAATTTGTGTTTCGTTTGAGAATACTTAGAGATAGTTTCATATGATTGTATGGACGACATATGATGACTTGATATTTATGTTAAATCTAATATCAAGGTTTAAGCTACTTTGTGTTATCTACTCGAGTTAGATATCAGGTCAATTCTCAATTGCCTCTAAATAATCTTAGATCAACTTCCAACTTTTTGAATCTAGATTTGATTATATAAATCGAGATTTTATCCAATTAAATGTCACTCATTTGGACCCGAAGCGGAGTAACTAATATCCATCCGTTTGTTCATCTCCTCAAATTGGAAGTGTTATGGTATATAATCTATTACGATCGCATCGACTCTAACATTCCCGATACTCATGCATCCTTCATACTAGAATACTTTGAATAACCCGAAATTCAATCCCAAGTTTAGTTGTCTCCTTCCAAGGTTTACGAATATATCTCTCAGGTGACAATTGAGCAACAATATTAATCATATACCTTCCAAAAGCATGTACTAAAAGTATCGAAATCATATCTTGTTTTTTTGAAAAGGATGATAACACATGGAACTAGTTGGGACCGTGTATCATGAGTGAGCTCTTGTCTCCTGATTTACAAAGTATGAATTTGTATAAATACTTTGAGAGATTATGTATATTATATTTCGTTATATGTACACTAACTTGCCAATATATATAGACATGGTCATGCTATTGATGAATCACCAATTCACCATCTTTATTCATCTATTTTGGCATAAAATCCCTAATAAAATACATGTAAATATCATTAATTATCATTAATTAAACATTCATTCATTTGTTAATAGTGTACTATTATCATTATTTTATCCCAAAACAAATAAAGAAAGAAATAAAGAAAAAAAGAAAAAAAAGATAGCACATATGAAATAAATATATACTGATCTTGACCTCGAGAGTAGGTCAAGCCTTGACCTAATCAACAAGGAATAAAGTAGTGGAAGATAGGGTCATTAATCTATAGAAATCCGAGAAAATGAATCTCACATGTAAATATTCATCATTGTTCATAACATATATATTTATATATATCTTGTTCTATTTTATTTATCATTAAAATAAACCCAAATAAAAATATTTTCTTCATAATCTTGTACATAAAAATGTACTTTAAATAGTAAAAATAATTGTAAAAATAAGCTATGTTCAGATTAAAAGGGATAACACTTTGAAAAAGCCGTAAGACAAAATTGAAAGATCAATATCTACTCCATATAAAATCAAAATGAATCAAACTCACTTTCATTGTGTTCAAAATTAAATCAGCTTTAAAATGAAAGTTATAAACATTGGAGCGTGTGAAAGTCGACTTTTTGGAGTGATATTCTACCTATATATCTATAGTATACATATATGTTTATTTTTTATTTATTTTTATTTTTACGCATATTGTGTTTTTATTACTTTATACATATTTTATATTATTTATATAAAATACATAAAATAATAAAATAAAAATAATCAAAAATAAAATAATTGTATTTATACTATAGGTATACCATACATATATTGTACATATGTATCTTTATTTAACCCATTAAATTAATTCCTAAAAATAAAATAAAAATATATTAAAAACCTTCTATTTATTCTATAAATAAATAAAATATAAAGTAATGTATATTTTTGTAAAAATAATTCACTAAAAATATGTACATTATATATAGGTATTTTATATCTCTAATAAGAGATTTTATTTATTTTAACCTTATAAATCAAGTTATTTAATTTCCATTAAAGTCATTAAAATAGTTTGTTAATTTATAAACATTATTTATTTTGAAAAATTTTTAATTTAAAATCATTTTCTATTTATTTTGTAATGATTTTTATTTAAACTGTTTTTTTTACTTTTTGTCGTTATCTACTTGGAGTTATTCGAACCACATTCTGATTGGTCCATCCCGGATTATTGACTCAGGTCAACTGTCCATCTGCCCCCCTACCCCCACCCAAATAAGATCTACCAACCCTCTTGCTTAACTTTTTTTTCTCGATCAGATCCGACCATCTTTTAACCATATCTTCACTTGAATAGTCTCCAATTATCAGTGATTCTTGCCCGAATAAAATTTCATTTCTTTTTGCCTCGGTTCGCATGCCTTTGACATTGAATTTCACTCATCTCCAACCCATATAAATAAAGCTCCGACCCCCATTTTGCAATCTGATTCGCTTTTGGCCTGCTTCCCCCAAGCTTGAGTGCCTGTGAGTGTAGCTTGTGATAGAGGCTACATTTCTAGCATGTAGGAGTGAGGGAGTGTGAATTGTGCCACCTTTCCCGACAACAAACCCCCCACTCCTTGCTATAAACCACTTGTAACAACATTTCACTTGTGTTAAAAACATGCTTTTACCATATGCATCTTTGGATTGATCAAGATGCTTGAGCTTTGGAGGGACAATCTAGACTACAAGGGCTTGTGAGTAGGTAAAAATTATTGGAGTATATGGAATGCAAGTTTAATGATGGTGAAATTATAAATGTCACAATAGTAAAGCTTGAAAAATATTTCATTCCAAAAAAGAATGCTTTTAAATAGTTAAGTTCAATCTTTCAAAGGAACGGATTAATTTATAGAGATGTCACTCACAAAATTAATACAAGGTTTTTGAAGTAGAGAGGAGATTTAGATGTCCTCTATGATAAGACAGACAACTTTGAAGGTTAATGGAAAATACTACGAATGTTGGGTGAGTGAGGCGTGCAATACTTTATCTTAGTAGATTTTCAGTGGTTGACTATACACATGTAAATGTTTATAATAGAGATCAAGATGCTCTTGTGGATAAACTATTGGTATAATGTCATGCAAATTACATTTTCCCCATCCCATTATCAGGTTCCTTTCCTCCTGTCTTCATCATGTTAAATGTAAGAGCTTGTGTCCAAGAACCTTGTTTTTATGTGCTACATCAGCATTTACAGAGGAACAGAACAAAAAGGAAATAAGTTCAAAATACAGCCTTCAGGTTTTCCATCTGTGCAACCTTACAATCACTAACAAGTGAATGCGAATCTTAACACGAAGTACAGTTTAACTCAGGACAACTACGCAAAGTGAAGAAATAAAAATCATCAAATCTAATAATCTTTCGTTTCTGAAAAATGAGTTCCTACCTGAGAGCTTATAGATTTACAATATGAAAAATGACAAGTTACAAGCATAAATTTATAATGGAGATTTAAGGAATAAAAACGTAAATCGGATGCTAAGATGGATTTGATTTATGAATGAGAACAATCAAATGTATGGCAAGGGAAAAATATCCTCCTGTCATTCTATGCTTCCCAACCACGCAGCAAGGTAGCTCGTGCGACGCGGTTGACTCCTAATGTGAATGCACCCATCCGAAGGTCGCACTCATGAGTTTTGCACATTCCTTTGATGTTCTTGAAGGCGTTCTGCATGTATCTGTGAAGCTCCCTGTTTACCTTTTCCTCATCCCACATGAATCCTTGGATGTTCTGAATGTTCATGAATAAAACATCAGAATGTAGACAATTATTGGTTCACTGTGTTTATGGACTAGTTGTGTCTCACCTGAACCCATTCAAAGTAGCTCACAGTTACACCTCCAGAATTTGCATAGATGTCAGGTAAGATGGTCACTCCTTTTTTTGACAAAATCTAACCCAAAGAAACAAGAAGTACGATGTCAGAAGGAAGCATGTTAACTCTTAAGCAGATATTTTTCCCCGAAACAGTTTATTTACGCCGCTGCTGATTTCTTTTCTCGCCAAAAATTAAGTTGACTACACATCCCAATTTTGATCTGAACTGAACATTATACTTTCAATGAACTAGTTAGCATCATCTATATAATTAGATGTTTCATAAACTTCCATAGTTCTCTTATAGGCACGATATAAAAATGATGAATTTTCGCAAGCATCCTTTTTTAGAACAGAAAACGATATTCAAACTTGATAGAAAAGCATACATCAACTTTACATATCCAAATATTCATCCCTTCCAGTTTTTTTTTAAATGAAAGGTTTTAGAGAAAGTGGTAAATTGAGTTTAAGGGAATGTTTTGGGTCTAAAGTTTTATTTAATCTACTGTAGGTGCCAATAGTAATCTAGCTTCTTAGTAAGAAAGTTAAAATAAAAAACCTCATCAGCTTCCGGATCTGTTGGATGATTAGCAGCTTCAATTACGTATTTAGCCTTGACCTCAGCAGCATTCTCCCTGAAATGGCGAAGACATTGGCATTCAGCAGAGAAAAACTACAGAAGCTTTAGATGTAAACTGTAGATCAACTCAAAACAGCACAAGGAAATGGAATCCAAATATTGAAAATGGAGCTCAAATAACAGCATGGAAACAGAGGTAGCCTCTGCAAAAAGAAGAGAAAAAAACAATAGAATATTCAAGGCTTGAAATCCTACTACAGAATGGCCAAGAGAAATATATAAAAGAATAGTCTCAGTCAAAACATATAGAGAAAAACCTGTTGAGAACTCCACCAAGAGCACAAGGAATGAGGACATCACATTCATGAACAAGCAACTCATTTGCATCCATGGCATCTGTGCCCTCAAAATCTAACAGGGCGCCACCTTGTGACTTATGCTTAAGCAGAGCTGGAATATCTATTCCACTTGGGTTTCTAATAGCACCGGTTATATCGCTCAATGCTATGACTTTGCCACCTCTCTCGTGAATTAGTTGTGCTGCCCATGAGCCCACATTTCCAAATCCCTAGACATTAATGCAAACGTTAATCACTATCATCATGGAGTGAAAGAACAGCAATTTATTATAAGAAAATGATTTACCTGGATAACAAAGGTCATCCCTGATATGACCTTCCCATGTTCAGCCAGTAGAGCCTCTGTAGCAAAAACAACACCTCGTCCAGTAGCTGCTTCTCGCCCTAAGGATCCACCAAGATCCTATGTCCAATGATAAAACAATCTGTATGAGATTTTCATGACATCAACTTGGGTATAAGAGCTTATGCAATATACTTACAATTGGCTTTCCTGTAACAATGGCGGGTGAGTGACCATGAAATTTGGAGTACTCATCTAAAATCCAAGCCATTGTCTGTAAATATATAAAAGTTTCAAACATCGAATGATTTCATGGGAGTGGAAAGTAACAATGGCCATCGTTAGAAAGGCATAAAACCGGAACGTACTTGTGCATTGGTACCCATATCAGGAGCTGGGACATCGGTATGTATTCCAATTAGGTCGTGAATTTTCTGAGTAAACACACGAGTCAAACGTTCCAATTCACTAATACTCAGTTCCACAGGAGAGCATCCAATGCCACCCTTTGCTCCACCATATGGTATATCTGCAACAGCAGTCTTCCAAGTCATGAGTTGAGCAAGAGCATTCACCTCGTCGGGGTCAACCTAATTGACAAAAATTCAGCTAAATAATTACATGAATAGGAAATTGGCACTCCTTCCTATCTAAATCTGAATATCAATCTTGAATGTAGACAGAGGAAAGCAAAATTGCAAATTTGACGAGGCTTTACAAAAACGAAAGCAGCAAGGCAAAGAAAGTCCCAACTCGTAATTTTTAGGAAAAACAACAAATCAAGAAAAATTTTCAATTGTAAAAGTAAAGAAACATAAATTAAGCACATATATAGAGATTTAAGAAGCTATAGTTTTAATAGAGGCATAGTGCCAGTTTACAAAGCTCAAGGATGGTGATGCACCAAAAAACATTTAGTGATCATCTAATGATGAAGTCCTTTCTGCAGATTTTTTAGCATGTTACAGATAGTGGCTCTTATGAGAAATGTATCATTGGGCAAATTGTGGGAATTGTTTATTCCCCCATGGATGAATTGGTGGGGCTATATATAAAGCTCCTAAACAATGTACTTGTTGAGAAAAATACAATACAAACCTAGGCCTTGGTACTTTCTCTCATGGTTCCATCCTGCTCACTCATTAGGAAGTGGAGACACAAAATCAACTTTTATTCCTGTCTTTGATTCTACATTTTATATTATATATTTCTAAGGTAGGTATGCTATAAAAATGAAGTTCAATATCTTATGCGCCATTTTTAAAAAAATCATATTTTGAACGTCGAGCGCACATCATATATAAAACTGCTCCAAAAAACTTCCAAAATCTGAATGAAACTTGGAGACAAACTCTTCCTGACTGAAATTGCATCAAATGTGACCTAAGAAGATAAGCATCTTAGCGTGTGCCATAAAGAATGTGCAAACAAATCCCCATGGATGCCTACAGAGCTGTGCAGAACCAAAACTCATTGTTTATTAAGGCATATGCTCAGTCAGACAACAAAGGTCGTCTTAGAGGTGAAACTTTTTCAAAACGCAAGCAAATGACAAGAATAACTCATTTAAGAAAATAAATTACAATGGACAGGTTTCAGCAAACATAATCCAACAAAGGATATTTAAATAGGATATTTACACTCATAACTCTGAGTAACTTCGTAATTACCCCGGATACCCTTTATAATCACGAATTACACTCAAGACCCTGAATAGTACTTAACTCTTACACTCATAACACAGTGTTAACTTCCATCTAATTTTCCGTTAACTATAATGGTATCCGTCAAGTATTTTGCATTTTATACACTTTAATTTTTAATTATTTACAAATAAGCTCATTATCCCCTTCCTCCTCCTCCTCCTCCTTGCCCCCTTCGTCCTCCAAGCAGCACCCACCTCCTCCTCCCCTTCATCCTCCAAGTAGAACCTCCCATCCCAGATCGGAGCATCCGCCCTCCTGCGACCCACCATGCCCCTAGGTCCTGCAAGCCCCAGGTCGTGCTCCCCCACCACCGGCCCGCGCCTGGCAAGTCCAGGTCGAGACCCCACCCCCCTCGCGTGCCTCCGCCTGCACCTCCCCCCCTCGCGCGTCTACGCTTGGAGGTCCCCTTCTCCCCTGCGCGCCTTCGTCAGCAGCCCAACCTCCCCCCACGAGCCTTCGCCTGCAACCCCTCCCCGCGCCTCCGCTTGCAACCCAACCTTCCCTTTCGTTCCTTCGCCTGCAACCCCCCCTCCCCGCGCCTCCGCCTGCAGGTCCCCCCTCCCCCCTCCCCGCGCCTCCGACAACAGGTCCCCTCTGCCCGCCTACCTCCGTCACTGCCCGCCGCCCTCCGTGAAAGACCCCACTGCCGGCAGCAAGCTCCAAGATGAAACCTACCTCCTCCTTCCTTCTTTTCTTTTATTTGATTAATCTCAGCCGTTAGATCACGAATTGGGTTACATTAACTCAGATATCAGGTTGAGTTAATGTACTAAACTAACGGAAGATTGTGGATGTAAAATGGAGTGGTTATTCAAGGTCCTGAGTGCAATTCGTGATTATAGAAGGTATCCGAGGTAATTATGAAGTTGCTCAAGATTATGAGTGTAAATATCCCTATTTAAATAGAAATCAGAGGGATGCGACTATATTGAAGGAAACAAACAAACTATCCGAAACAACTTGTGCGCAATTTCGTACAGCGTCAGCAGCCTCAGAAATATAAAACAGAACAAACATGTTTCATTATCCCCAGGTATGTGTGAACTGATGATCAACCTACGAAAATTTAATCTGAACAGTCAGAAATGGATATTCACATGGCTATGTTACATGAGATGACTAAATCCCCTCGATGTTTGGACTCGTTTTGCCAAATAAAACATGAGATATATAACAATGAATATACCAACGCGAAATTAAAAATTTCGACTTTAGAGCAATCCATACAAATTAGATGAAGACGGGCTGGCAAAAAAATGAGAGATGCGTTAAAAGCTCACCTCAGGGTGATAACGGATCCCTCCTTTCATCGGCCCACGAGCATTATCATGCTGCACGCGGAACCCAACGTACGAAGCCAACGTCCCGTCATCCTTTGGGATCGTACACTCCACCTTTAACATCCAAACACCACCAACAACAACAAAAACAACGCATCAGCTCCATAGAGAAAAAACCCACAAGAACAAGCACCGCACAACAAGATCCAGAGCTACACCTTGATTTCTCTAAAGGGAATCAAAAGGCTCCTCTCAAGCTTGGAATCGAGCCCCAGGATCCGCGCAGCGTTGCGGAAGTTCCTGCTGGTTGCGGCAAGGGCGTTCATGGTTTCCCACCAAAGAAACAACTTTGATCGAAGAAAGGCCGCCGGATCGACGAAAGAAAAGGGACCCACAAATCCAAAGAGCGGAAGGAGGGGAATCGGGAAGAGGGTTTTGCGTAACGATTGGGTTTTGGTTATAGGAACGGGAAGAAGAGGAGGAGGAGGAGGAGGAGAAGTGCGGAAAGCGTGGAGGTCGGGTGGCGTGTATTTATAGAGTGGGGTTGGAATGGAAGAACATGCAGGATTTGTGGAAGCTGCAGAACGTCACGATTTCCTCGTGGAATGGAGGAGGAAATCCCAATCCTATTTGGAGAATGCGTTCCCTGTCTCTCGTCTCACCTCACCGCGTGCCCTTTCTCTCCCGTCTCTTTGGAAATATATCATTGCTTCTTTTAGGGTTTTTTACGCTATGCCCCTAAAAGCTATTCTTCTGTGATCCGTGCAATCCTTGACACAGTTGAAATCGCGGCATCGAATTAATTTTGGACCATGGATAGATATAAAGTACGGGGTCGTTGTGCCGCGTCCTCGTGACGTGTAACCCTCGATGCCATTAAATGTTTCCTATTGACAAATATTTTGCACGCTTTGCATGTGAACAATATACGAGGAATATCAGTCTTTTGATTGGGATAAAGATGAACGATGAACACCGATTTTATACGGATCGGATATGTCTATTTTTTTATCCATATTCACTTTATATTTAGAATACGGATACGGATATGATTCGGATATGCATTAAGGAAACCATATCCTTAAAAATATGGATACGAATCCAAATCGATATTTATCGAATTCAAATACGGATCTGAATACAGATCGAATAAAGAGCTAATCCAAATATGGATCGAATAAAGAGTAAAATCTAAATATAGATCCAATAAAAATGGAATGCGGATATAGATCAAATATAGACTACATACGAATACGAATTTGAATTTTTATCAAAGTTTATAATGATTTTAAAAAATTAAAATGAAAAATAAGTTATACCATGACAAAAAGGAGCGTCAAGGTGACTTGAGTTCTTGACCAGAAGCAAAAAGTGGGACAAGAATTTGTAATTTTGTTCGTGCTCATCCTCAAATAAATGAAAGTTTATTAATATCATTAATATAATGTATTTTATAATGTATAATATTAATATAATAACACGGGTTGTGGCTTATATTCTATTAACTACTATATAAAATAATATTAAGTATTTTATCTGGGTATTCGGATCTGGATATTCAAGCGATTACCATATTCGTATCCGTATCTGGAAAACTTTTTTACAACCATATCCAAATTCGATTAATATTTAGATACGGATATCCGTATCCGGTAAATTTTCGAATACAGTAAATGAATATTCGTATCTGTTTTTATCATAAATATATACAACTTCAAATATTATAGCGGCTTCTCATCTTATTTTACCGGATGCAAATCTTAAGATCGGTATAATGTGAAATAACTAATATAATATATTATGGTGCCCTTCTCGTGATTTATATCTGCGGGCTCAGTTCGGATCTCGTCAGTTTTTGTCTCATCGAAGGTATAAAAATTACTTAACAAATAAATATTGTCAAACTTGTCTTTTTTTATTTATGGTTAATAATAGGCTGCAAATACATCCACTTACAAATATACGTGTGAATGTGAAACTTTTCTGTTAATACAAATAAATATGAATTTTTACACTTGTGCTTCTCTTAACTTCTACAATATCAATTACATCATCCCCTTTTTTGGAATAACAGTTGTGCCCCTTGGCCCTACTTTCTTGCATTATTATCATTTCTATCCTTCAGTTAGTTGTCATCCATCCACCTCCTTAACAGACGTCAACTTTAGAACATAAGATTAATTGGAAAAAAATTAGGACACAAATGACCACCACCACCAACCTGTTGCTGAAACACAATGACTGCGAGTATTCTCGTGGCTCAACTATCATCGGACCTTGCATCGACAGTAGGATTGATGCAGAACGAACTCAGAAGCATCATCCCCAGGACCATACCTCGTCGGAGTTGAAAGAGCCACTGACCATTGACCATCGTGCCTGAGATACCAAGGATAAGAAGGACGATGTCCAATTCCCGAGCTCCATCTAGTCTCAATCGTCCGCAATCAATCTAACCATTGAAGATGAAAGCAACCTCAGCTGCTTGTGAAGGGGCGGCTACCCTCACACATCACGGAACATGAAAAAGCACGAAACACATTTTGTAGAGAAAGGTGATCATCATATGAACACCAAAAAAATTTGAATGTTAGCGAGTTTGGGGGGGGGGAGGGGGGGCTTGGGTGATCATTGTCTCTAATTTTTTCTTATATGGGTATTCGGATCCATTTGAATTTGATATCCATTTTGTATGAGAGTAATATATAAACTCCCTAAGATTAGGACTCTATGTATCCTCTGCATTCTTCTTTCTCTACGAAGTGAAAATTAATCGTCGTTTCCCGAGGACATAACCCAATTATGGGTGAACCTTGTAAATCCATGTGAATTCTTGCTTGCATGATTGATTGTATTTATGCATGCTTATATGATTTGCAACATAAATAATTTCCAAACCATTTACATAATCACAATAGCTTTAGGAATAATTTTTGAAGTGTAAGTCTCTAAAAGAAGAGGCTTCTTGTATCAAATCTAACCCATGATACTTTCTCTCGTGGTCAAGATGATGACCCATGTTGCTTCCCACAAACTTGGAAGATCTTCTCCTCCAAGTTGTCCATGCAAATAGAAATCTAGATGATCTCTACCTCCTGATTTTGTCGCTTGAGATTAAATACTTTCTAAATGTATATGAAGCACAAAGAAGAAAGCGATTCCTCTCACGATTGGCCATGCTAACATAGTGGAAGAAGAAGGAAAATGGTGGATGCCTAGGGTTTGGGTATGGGGAGGATGGGGACGGCCAAAAAAGAGTCTTCTCTTCTTATTTATCTTAAAGACTAGGTGGGGCACTCTTGGGAATTGAACGAAGGAGTGGGGAAAGAGGGGCCAAGCCCCTCTTTAAATATAAGGGTGGGCATCCATGGAGAGTCTACTCTCCATGGGGAGGTCCGCTAATGTGGCCCCTTGGTCTCACTTTGGATGGTTGTGATGGATTCTTAATCCTTAAAGTTGTTGGCCAACCAATTAGCTAACATTATCATCTAAAAACAAAACCAAATAAGAGAGACATAAACCAATAATGAAAGAGGCTAACCAGTTAGCCTTTAACATCTACATGGCATGCATGGTGAACATCCACATAGCAAACAAGATGGGCATCAACATGGATCTCTCCCCCTTATTTTAGTTTCATTAAGGACTTGACATTTGAGTTAATTATCTCTTGATTAATTAAATTACAAATGTAATATTGTAAGATATATTAAAACATCCTCCTAACAAAGGAATTCGATTAATTAGTCCAAATTTACATGTAAATCCAACTCACATTTTATTATGCCAATCATATTCACATGTCTTGAATATACGCATTTGAATCGTATCCATATAAATACTAATTATTACGAATCTGTTTTCATTCATATCCACATATTCTCATATCCGTGATAATAGCATTTACTATCTTGATTTTGATATCTTAATGTACAAGTCCTAATCCAATTAGGACTTGTGAGCAGCTGATGAATCTCCATTTCATCACATTTATTCTTTCATTTTGTCCTTAAATCCCTAGCTAAATGCATGTATATATCATTAATTTGTCAAGATAAATATTATGTAATTTGTTCAAAATATTGTAGAAAATACTATATATTTATCATATTTAATTTCAAAATTGAAGAATAAAGGAAGAAAATAAAAAGAAATGAGACACCATAAGTGTTAAGTGACTCTAGATCCTGAGACCCAATCATCATGATGACTTGGTCAACAAGGAATAAAGTAGGGGAAGATAGGGCAGGAGCATTGTACAAAGATACACAGAAAACCGTACGTAAAACCCTAATTTTAATTCAACTATAATTGATTTTTGGATCCCATTTTATTCTTTATTATTTATACATCAAATCAATAAACTTTGTGCATGAAAGTTGTAGATAAAAATGTATAAAAATAAAATTTTATTTCACATAAACATAATGCAAACTTTACATTCTACACTCAGAATAAAATCTGAAAACCCAAACTTCACATACCTGCATCTCCTCCATATGAACTCAAAATGCACCAAATCAACTATAATTATATATAACTTTTTATTACCTATTTAATAATGGTGGTTTCATTTATTTTAAAGTTAAGATAGAAAAGTTAGGTTTTGAACCCATGTTGTACAATATACCATAATAAAATTTCATTGTATTTATTCTTTATATTTTCATTTTTTGTATTTTGTAAATTTTTAAATATTATTTATCGCATATGTACATAATTATAATAAAATAAATCATTAAAATATAATAAAATAAAAAAATTTAATATATAGATGAATTGCCTATACATATATCTATAAAATAAATGCATCTATTTATTTAAGTGTAAATGTTAATTCAGGAAAATACAATAAAATTATATTTATATATAGAAATAAATATAAATTTATAAAATGAGTAATAAATTAATAAAATAAAAATAAAAATAAAATAAACAATACATATGTAAAAATACATATGATTATACATGTAAATATAAACCTACAATAAAATACCTGAGAAAAATAAAGGAAAATATGTAATAAATACTACATGAAATTAGAAACATTTTTCATTGTATAACCAAACATTAATTAATTCATTAATATTTTGTATTGAATTTATAAAAGAATTTTGTCTATCTTTTTCCTGATTGGTCCATGTGGACCAATCAGGACATTTCTTTTGTTGACTAGGAGGTCAAGTGCTCACCCTAGGTTCTCACTCGTGTCAGAACTCATGAGAGAGCTCTTTTCTCCCCATTTTCACACCAATTCCATGCATGCCCTTGCCCTTGAGCTATGCCATTTTCTGATACCCATGATCCTTCTCTTTGTTGACCCATGCTCCCTCACCAAGCGCTCATCCTTCGCACGCAAACCTCCATCGAAAACCACCTAAAAATCACCAATAAATATTACACCTTCCCCACCTTCTGTCCTTTTGGTCTCTCTCAACCGATCTTAGGCCCTCAGATTGTTCCCAGAAGCAGCACATTGGTGACAGGAGTGCGTAGCTCCAATCTGCGGTGAGGAGGAGTGGTGTTGGAGTTGATCCAGCCACATGTGGCTGAGTTCTGACGCAAGGTCCTGCCTCTTCGATCCCCATCGAATCGAGGCCCCTATCTTCAGTTCCTCGGTAATTTCATAGTATAGTTTTCGATTTCATTTTTAGTTTTCAATTTTCATTCGTAGGTTCAGAGAAAACCCAAAAGTAGCATACGCATGGAGCTTGAGCTCCAGGCCTTATTCCTCATGATCCAACCTGTAATCGACCTATTCTTCACCCTCACCTCAATCCTCGCTATCTTCTTCACAAATACCACATATTTCCCCCCTTGATTCACGCACTGAATCGATATGTCGGTGCTCCTCCTGACGCCATCATAGGGGAACTTCCATATCCCTTCCTTCCGCCATCGAGGCCATCGAATAAAATCCCATACCTTGTTACCTTTGACTTGTCGTGTTCGTGCACATATTTGCATGTCCAGAGGGGGGTCATCTGAGACCCATTCGAGGCTCGAATACAACCCCATGCACGAGGTCCCTCCAGAGCTCTACCAATGAGCTCCAGAGCATTTTGAGGTACCGACCGAGTACGAGATGTCGAGATGAGGATTTTGAGCCTATCAGCAGAGCTGTAGGTAGTCAGAGGCGATCGCTACATTATATCAAATCTTGGGAGGGCCGACCTTCTTGCATGTTCTTCCGGGCACCTTCCCCACCATCTGATCAGGATCATCTGCCCATACGCTCCAAGTAGCATTGAATTATGGAGGCCCAACACCATTAGATCCCAGCTGGGATATAAGCCCTGACATTTCCTACCAAAGCATCATCAGTCATTGCGGACGTGGCACGTGGTTGACTCCATCAGGATCGTTCGCCCGCACGCATTTTGTGGGGTAAATTTTTTAGGACACCCCTGCTTTTTGGTATATTAGTTTGTTATTAAATATTAAGGTTGTAGTTTAGTTTTATTTAGACTATTTGCATGTGAACCATTGTATTATCTTATATTTGAAATCTAGTCCCTATCAGGCTCGCGTACATACGCACACGTATTTTTGTAAAATTTTCACTAACCTCCCTATATTTATGGACTTACCATGTAATGAATTTGCAAGTAGGTCCTTGAACTACCTAAAAATTTATTTATTTCGTTCCATTTATTAAAAATATCATCCACGCTCCAAAAATCACAAAAAAAGGATAATGTGAATGCTTGCTTGATCTTTCATGTCATATAATTAGTTTTGCATTTTAGGCTTTTTTTCTATTTATTAAAAATCAAAATGCAAGGATATTCCCTATTTTCTTTCAAAAATACAAAAAAATATAAAATCATTCTTAAATTTTCCAAAAAATAATATTTTTATCATGATATTTTGCACCTTTAGAGCAAAAATCCCGAAAAATATAAAAAGAAAATGATAGAACATAAAAAGCACCAAAATCCTTATAAAAATATAAAAAAATCTTCAAAAAATCTAAAAATATTCGGTTCAGTTCTATAATTTTATATACATTATTATATATATAGTACAATTGATTTTGAGAAATTTTGTGATTTTTTACTATTTTAATTCTCAAATCAATTCGATATATTTTAAAAGTCCCTGATTTTGTATATATTTTGGACTTTAATAATAGTTAAAAATTAGCAAAAATCCCAAAAAACACAAATATAGTTGAAACATATAACAAAAATATTTTATTCTACAACTTTTTATTATTTGTAGCTATATTTATAAATGCATTACTTTATATTTTATAATATATCTATTTGTAATTATATATAACTTATATTATTAATAATTATTATTATAAGTACTTTATAAATATCTTGAAAAAATAATATAAAAATATAAAAATTTAAAATTTAAAATAAAAATTTATAAAATAATTTATAAAAAAATAAAAACCCCACAAAACCTAAGTAAATAATGTGTAGATATATACATCTATACCCATATTATTTAGTATTTCTTTATAAATAATATTTTATGCTACTACATATTATTCCCTCAGTTCGACCCATACCTGCTTGTCCGCTATACACATTCACCATAGGGTATAATAAATTTTAATTCACATTTGATTTCATTGCTTGATTCCTATATTGTGTGGGTTAATTGTTGCTTAGTTGAGTGTCAAGTTCGATTGCTTTAGCGATTGTATTCCCGTCTTGTATGGAACACAAGGCAGACTCTGATACTTTCTATTAAACAAATGGTATCATTGTCAATGGAGTGTAGCAGATTTTATCGTATATAGTCTGCTTATTATTTCTTTCTTATCTTTGCTATTTATTTCTGATAATTATGTGATTGTTCTAATCCATATTTCTTGTTGATCTTTCTTACGAGGGATTGCTTGGCGGCAACTATCTCTTAGGAGCTGTATGCACCCAAGATGAGCAGAGGTTGGCCTTATACTTGGGAGCCAACCAGGAGAGAGCAGGATAGAGGAGTAGTGAAGGAGAAGAGCGACCAGACTTTAGTTTTTATTTTTTCCATTTTTTGTGAGAGAGTGATGTAATTATTTTTTCCAATTAATTTGTAATAATTTGGACACTGCTACACTTAGCGAGGTCCAGTGTCAGGGTGTCAGTTCACCTAGAATCCTCATCGTAGTTTTCATGCTTTATCACCTTTGTTTTATGTTGTTTCACGCATTTGCGTTTTCTGCCTTTGTTTCATTTGTTTTGTGGAATGAGCCCTTAGACATCAAGATTGCTTTCGTGGTAAAATATGTCCAAACACCTAATAGAATCATGCTCCTATAGTTCTACACGTTTGGACTTAGTCATTAGGACATAGTTGTTGATTATTTAGACTTGAGATAGAGTGCCACGAGAAGCTCCATACAAGACTTGCAGGACCCTCATGGCGAGCGTCAAGGAGCTTACAAGATCGGACTTTTAGATCTCATTTTTAGATAATTAGCATCTGGTTTTTCACGTTTAATAGAAATTCATGTTTATGGTGATTTCTAGCATTTTTATATCATCATATAATGTAAAAATTTCAATTCTGCCTTGCATCCTGCATGGAGAGAGATGGGAAGTACGGTAAATAATTCTGACTTTGCATGCATCATTAGTCACTAAGGTGAGATTTCCATCTTATTCACAAATTTCATTTCTTTTCTGCTTTCTCCCCTAATTTTTTATCACTTAGGACTATAAAGAAAATACAAAAAAAACATTATGCATCTTGCTCTAAAAAGTACTAAAAAAATTAAAAAACCAAAAATTAAAACCAGGGGGACTTCTAAATAAACTTTAACCATAATTAAAATTGATAATGAATATTATTGTTTTGGGTTCATAAAGCCTTCATTTCTTTCAGGTGCACTTCAGACTGAGCAAGGCACGACCCTCCTAAGGTAGAGCCCAAATCCTGATATGTAGCGCTTTGATTATCACTTCGGTGCGGTGAAGTACCGACACTTCTATCATACGTGGACGAGTAGGACTTGGTTGACGTTGGTATTCCTGCCGTGTGTGGAACACCAATCCTATCTGAAGTACTGAGCTTTGATCATGCCCTCACGAGTGTGTCTGTCTCATCATCTCGCATCGGAGTAGGGCCTTGTTGTTGGACATGCAAGCCCACGGTTATCCATTATGCAATAAATGTTATTACAAATATAATTCCTTGATCTAAAATGAAGAATAATTAATTTGCATAATAGGTCCCTTAGTACAATTAGGATTATGTACCGTGGCCATCTTAATGATCATACAACTGTTGATTCAATTGTTGAATCATAGAGGCTGGTGCTTGGATGAATATCTAAAGATTTAGATTGAGGAACCATCAAGAACCATCAAATGATTGTTAAGAGAGGATTTCCAGCCTGAGAAGGAGATGACAATCCTTTCCCTAAAGGCTGATATCTAATCGACCTCTTGATGCATGTCCTCTGCATATGAATAGATATTCAGAGGTGTTAGATAAGTTAAGTCAAAGAGTTGACATAACAAGATTGAGATAACCAAAGACATATGTTATATGTTGTCATGATATAGGCATGCATCCTCTGATCGGAGATAAATGTGTTACTATATGTATGAGTACGTACATTTGGCAGACAAATAGGTTGATGACCTAATCAAGGTCTATACATCGGCTCGTTGGTGTGCATACAAGGGCACATGAGTAATATGATCTCTCAAAGAGATCACACAGGTTCACTACTAAATCGAAAGACATGAGCTCACTCATGAGATATTGGGAAGAATCAAATTCCGTGCACAATCGTCTCTCTTTGAAGCTTGACTAAATTTATAGGTTTGATATATGTTTTTGGAAAGTATATGACCAATACTTGGGTATGATATATGTTTTTGGAAAATATATGATCGATACCAACTCCCAATGATTGAATGAGAACCTTAATGATAAAACCTTGAAGAAGACAGTCTAGATAAACCTAAAACTTCGGGTTTGTTCTTGGTCTTCCAGTATGCAGGACATACATGTATTAGAAATCTGAGGGTGATGTAAATTGTAATCATAAATGTATGTTAACCATGAGGCTTCTATTCCGAGAGAGTGATGAAACATGTCTGGATTTTAATGACTCCTCTCATAGAGAAATGATATGAGCTTAGTACAAATGTTGGGCATTGATTTGAATGTGATTCAGATACAATGAGGAGATTAGATCTACGGCTTTGATTTAATCAAACATCTATGGATGGTACGTAAGATCTGAATTTGAGATTTGATCTCAATATCCAAGTCACTATACATGGAATATACAATCGCCATGTCCTTATGTCCAAGTATTTGTGAAGAAAACACATTATCCTTGAAAGAGTTCAAGGATAATTTCATTGTTGATATATATATTCGGGCATTGAGAGAATTGATAGTTAAATGTGATTTAATTATCGTGAATAATATGAATTTGATTCATATTATAAGGAGAGTTATTTGAGATAATTAAATGTGATTTAATTATCAAAGATGTGAATGATGTGCTTGTGATTCATATTATTTGTACACATGAGAATAGAGATCCAAGATGATTTAATGTGATTTAATTATCATGGATATAAAAAATATGGATAGCACTATCCATATTAACCATATATATTATAATTACGATTTATAATATATGAGAGAGATATTTGTAATTTCCATTTACTAATTAAGTATAGATATGAATTGGATTCACATTGGATAATTAATTGAAAATGTAATTTACATTTTATTTTGGGTTGTGAATGTGATGATTGCAACATAATTCACATCAAATTTTCAATGGTATGATTGCAATGTTCACAAGATAATTGTGAATTATCATTGTGAGATAATGTTGGAAATGAGATAATGTAATCTCATTGGAAGAAGGTTATCATCCACCAACTTGTGCATGATTATGTCCTTTCAATTATCTCCAAAGATGATTAATTTAATTTAAAATTAATTTATATTGATTATTCAATATATATTTAAATTAAATTAATTATTGTTGTGTTTTTACAATAAGTTAATGGCAATTGAAAGAAACACAAATCAATTTCATCCATTGATTTTGTGTTGTTCATGGGTAGAGATCCATGTATCCCAAAATACTATATAAGAAGAGGTAACCCTTGCTCTTCAAAGGACAACAAGTGATACATCATTTGATCTCTCTCTCTCTCTCTCTCATTCTCTGCATGCCAACTCTCTCTCTCTCATTGTGGTTGTCTACCATGGAGCCCTAGAGAGATTCATCATCATCGTTGCATTGTCGTTATGCTGCCAGATTAATTTCTCGCAAGTATTTCCTCCGTTGAATCGTACTTGAGACAAGAGGTCTCTTCGTTTAGAGACTCGATCATAAACACACTTCAAGAGGTAAACGTAATACTTGTTTGTGGTTTAGATGAAATGATCCGAGAAGTGTTCTTGGATCATGTGGCTTCATCGAATTAAACTTTTTAAAGTTCGCTGCCACGAGCTACTATTACGACTAGTCGCTCCCGATCACATACGATGTGATCCTCATGCTTCCATGATGTGCTTAAGGATCTTTTCATATCCTTCAAGTGGCATCAGAGCCATAGGTCAGAGGTTTTGGATACGGTCCATAAATCTAAGACGACATGGGCACTTTAAAGTTGTGTGAAGTTTCATCGCATTTCATTCACGCAGCATGTTTGTGTGATTTTTTTATCCCTATTTAAAAGTGTCTAAACACATGATTATCACTTGGATAATGTTTCCATTAATTAAGAAAATCATGGGATTTGATTTTGCGTGATTTGGAATTCGATTGCTCAAATTATGATAATTTTAATGAACATGTATTCGTTGTTTCGAGGATGACAAATCTTGACATAATTAAAGAGTTAATTACGAATTTAAAATACCTAGATATGCATGAGTATTACTTTGATTCTATTGTAAATAAAATTAATGAACTATGGAAACTTTTTTTGCTTGATTTGGATTTAAATTGATTGATATATGTTAATTTAATAAGTAGGGGCCACTGCCGGAAATTACATACTTGATCATGAACCTTATGATTGTAATTCAATTAAATTAATAGAAATTAATGGTTAATTTATTGAGATATTATTGATGAGTATTTGTGAAATATTTAAAGATGAAGATTATTTCTTTGATTGGCATTGACCATAACCAAACCTTGATTAGATATGATCTAGATCACAATTGATTACATGAACCTTTCAACAAACATTGATGCTTGAATGGGATTGGAGATTTGTTTAGAAAATCTCCTTATAATTTTAATCAAAAATATTTTAATAATTATTATACGGTATAACTTTGGTTGAAAGACTGATTATCATCTCAAGTACAAAGTGATCAATTAGAATTATCCTGACCTGAGGCGAATATGGTGTCTAGTCGGGGAGCGTTGGGATAGCAGGATGCTCCGTGAGCGGTCTGTCCCATTCGCATCGGAACTGACCATGATAGCGGGTAAGGAAGGGATAATGTGTGAAGGGATCATGATGTATTTTTTTAATTATTAAAATTCGAATAATATATATTCGAGATAATATCATATTTCAAGTAACAATAGAGAATGTTTGTTGGATATTAATTGGATCATTAATTTAATATGATTAGATTAATTGGAATCCAATTAAAATTAAAACACTCTATTATGAATAGGGTTGTTATTTTCCTTGAAAATTTAATTTTGTGAATACGATTCATAATAATTAATTAGAATTTGAACATGATATGAAGGATCACATCAGTGGCATCTATGGTCTCCCCTTAAGGCGAAGGGTTCCGTCGCCAGGGATTGTATGCAGGAGATGCCTGTCCGAAGTGACAGCTCCTGCATACAAGCACATCTGGATCGGGCTCTTTACTTCGCAAAAGAGTAAGACTGTGTGCGTAATGACCCCAATATCGGGTCCTCATGTTATTGGAGCGATATTGGATTGCACATAGCGAGTTCTAATCATGTTGACAGTTGGTTCAATTAACGATGGGTCGACATCACCTTAGGGGTAGTGGGACTGGGTGTTAAAGACCGAATTAAGAATGCAAGTTGGACTTGAAAGGTGGAATGTGTTCCTACTTCTTTTTATCTGAGTTATATGTTCTCATATTATTAAGATGTGAAAAAGATAAGAAAGGAGATCTCAGATCTTTCTTGAGATATAATGGTAAGTATATCTCTTACATTGAAAGTTATTAAGGGAATGAACTTTCAATGTTGACATGGAAAGATAAATTTGATATAAAAATTCCTAAATCAAAGTGATATATATATATATATTTATATATATGCAAATTATCTTATTTAGGCAATCCTTATTAAACCCACTCAAAACTATACTCCATAATAACCAGTAAATATCATGGATTGGATCCATGAACAAGAAATTGTACTTGTAGTTGGACACATATTGTATGTGGTTGCAATGTACAAGTTTCCTCTTAATAACAAGGAATGATAATTAAATAAACAATAGGTCAAAAACCTAGGATTTGTGTGTATCTATGGTCTTGATCTCTCATTGAATGTACTTTGGAAGTGACATGTCGATGATGTTTGTAATTATCAAACAATCCTTATAAAATATAAGAAGATGTTCTGGCATACATATGTGATCTCGATATTTAATCATGAATGGCATGGTTCACTGCATTATGCAGAATGGTGGCTCGATATGAGAAGATGTACTCAAAATATTTGATTACATTCCTGAACCAAAAGTCCTTAAGAGTTAAGATGTGTGTAGATATGATGAGTGTCATCATTTTACTTTCTATATTTAAGCCATTCATGAAGCTTAATAATATTCATATTGGATGAATTGTACGAAGAATGTACAAATGTTGAAATACTCTTATATTGAAATCATTTAAATTCAACATAAGGGATCCTTTATCTTAAGCAATGGTTGTTTAGAGATGAAGGGAGCGCAGTGGAAGCATGGGTCTGTCTCAAGTTAGAAGGAAAGTCAAAGAGTTGAATGTACTTCTATGATTTCTATATGACCAATATTACAATAAGCTGATGTATTGATAGTGTGATTATCTAGACTATCTTGGATACTTAGAGAAGGACCCATATAGCACATTAAAATAATCTATATCTACATAAAATCATTGAAATTGACTTTCTTATTAGATAAGATCAAAGTCTGATAATTATATCTCATTCTTCTAATAACACTTGCAATTAGTTGCATATGTTTTTAGAAGACTAAAAAATTTGATCGTAAGGTTTAATAGTCATCTACATGGATATTGAGGCTATTATTGCAACAATCTCTATTGGATAAAAAGACTTCAAATTTTCAGTGGGGGAGCCCTTAATCTCAAAAAATGTCTCTATGACCTAGATATTAGAATACACTCATTGTTTATTTCTAAATGTTGGAAATAAACATGAATTTTGGAATAGACCTATCATAAAGAGTTATGATGGATACAATTCAGATAGTAATCTGACATCTGGAAGACTCTACTAAATTAGAAAATTAATGAATAGTTCATTAACATTTCTAATACTGAAAAGTAAACCTTTAAAGATCAATAGTAGGATGAAGATCGTTTGACAATGCTCTCGCATCAAGACTTGGACATTTATCTATTAATGAGATCAATAGACTAGTAAAAGATGAAACTTTAGAGTGTCTGAAATTTCAAATCATGCATACTTGTGAAAATTGTATTCAAAGTAAAATGTCCAATACACCCTTCTATGAGAATGGTGTAAGATGTCAAGGTACTCAGGATCTCATACATATTGATGTATGTGGACCATCTGTATCATAATAAATGTTGATGATATGTGATATCATTCAATGATTATTTGTGATATGGGATTTCTTCCCTTCACCTTAGAAATCTTTGAAATGTTCAAAGATTTCACATTTTTGTTTAGAGTCAATGTTTGGAGGACGATGAAATGAATTTGATCTAACCTAGGTAGCAAGTACCTATTAGATGAATTCAAAGAATACCTTATGGAGAAAGGAATATCATTCCTATATCACTCCTCCTAATACACCTAAACTCAACAGAGTTGTAGATATATACAATTGGATCATGTGTGACATGATTTGATCAATGATGAATCTTAACGTAATTACCTCTTCGTTTCAAAGGTATATATGTCGAAGAGACTACAATATATATCCATAATAAGATTCCATGTGGATCTTAACTTGAACATCATCATAAGCTATGGTTTGGGACCTAGCCTGGTGTTGGACACTTGAGGATTTAGGGTTGCTTGGTCCATAACATTGTCATGGATGCAAGTAAGCTAGAATCTAGCACCAAAGAGTGTTGCTTCATTAGGAATATAAAGGATGGTATTGGATACCCACTTTATTACCTTGAGATTCTTAAAAGATTTCATATCTGAGAATATAGTTCTTATAGGATGACTTTCTTGAGAATCAAGACAAAAATGAAGTAAAGGAACTCATTTAATCTTGAGAAGATATGATGCTCCTGAAATAGGAAAATAAAAGGAAAATTAAAGATGAAACATCCATACCTCTTCAAATGAGTTTGAGGATGGATTCCATGTGTTAGTTAAGTCTGATAATGATCTGACTTCATGTGATGAATCCTCTGAAGATCATGACATGGAGAGATAGATGTTAGTACTAAAGTATAAAGTAGACTTCATATACAAGTATTTTATGTGGACCCTCGAGGATACACCTATATGGGTACTGCCTGTTAAGGTGTAAATGGATCTTCAAGAGAAAGAGGGAACATGTTCAAAGCACGGTTCTTATCCACAAGATACACACAAAGAGAAGACATCGCTTGTGGTGAGACTTGCTCTTCAGTGACCTTTTGCTTGAACCCCTCAAAAGATTGCTAACTATAGCTACACAACTTGACTTTAACATCTTCAAGATGGAAGTCAAGATTTCATTCTTCTATGAATACCTCTCCGAGTATACTCATATGAAGTAGCCCCATGGTTTCATGGATGAAAGCAAGATGTGCATGCTAAATAACTCCATCTACGGACTCAAATAAGCTTCTTATAATTGGAACATAAGATTTGATGAAAGTATAAACGTTTTCATATAGAATCTTAATGAACTATGTGAAGATTAGTGGGATTGTCATTGTGTTCATCGTGCTAAATGTAGATGATATTCTAATCAATTGAAATGATATAAGGATAATGATAATAAATGTTTCATAGAATGGCTATTCTATACCTGAGATATGATCTCAAGGATACCTCCTAGATCTTAGTTATGAAGTTGTTTAGAAGAAAAAAGAAGAGGGTATTGGGACTGTCACATTAGTGGTACATCTTGGACATGTTCTATTTTCTGAAAATTTTCAAGAAATGCTTCTTTTCCTTAAGATATGGTACTAACCTATCTAAAGGGATAACACCTCAAAGAGTTGGGGATGTGAATACCAAAGTTACATGCGCTAGTGCATTAACTATGTGAAGCTCTATGTGTACTAGATCTGTACGAAAGCCAAATGTCTACCATGCAATTGGAGTAATAAACTGTTACTAATCCAACTATGTAAATAAAATACTTGATTGAATAATAACAAATATGACAAGACTTAAGAGATAGTGATCTCTAAGTATTATCTTCAAAAAACTTAAGACATTATAGATAGTGATCTAAAAGGGTTCTAACTACAAATACCTTAGGAGATAGAGATCTCCAGGAATAAGGGTATCCTGATAAGGATAATAGAAAATACATATTGGTTATAACAATTATTGAGTTGTAGTGTCAAGGACACTATAACTGACATTATTGAGTATTGGTTGCATAAGATGCAACATTAGTAGTAGATGTGAGCACTGTTACTAGGAGATATGCAAGTGCTGTAAAAGGACTTAGCGTAGTCTCTTAGGACTGATCATCTTACCTATCTATTTTTCTATATAGCCTATGATTATCACATCAGTGTGGATTTAAATATTAGCACATTAATGTCTCTTTGGGATAGTGGGAGATTGTTGGACATGCGAGCCCGCGACGAGCCATTATGCAATAAATGTTATTGCAAATATCATTTCCCGATCTGAAATGAAGGATAATTAATTTACATAATAGGACCCTTAGTACAATTCGAGTTATGTGCCATGGCCATCTTAACGATAATACAATTGTTGATTCAATTGTTGAATCATAGAGGCTGGTGCTTGGATGAATATCTAAAGAGTTAAATTGAAGACTCATCAAGCATCGTCAAATAATTGTTAAGAGAGGATTTTCAGCATGAGAAGGAGATGAAAACTAAAGGCTGATATCTAACCGACCTCTTGATGCATGTCCTCTACATAGGGATAGAGATTTGGAGGTGTTAGATAAGTTAGGTCAAAGAGTTGATTTAACGAGATCGAGATAACAAAAGACCTATGTTGTATGCTGTCACGATATAGGCACACATCCTTTGAATGGAGACATATGTGTTACTATATGGCAGACCAATAGGTTGATGACCTAATTAAGGTCTATACACCGTTACGTTGGTGTGCATACAAGGGCATACGAGTAATACGATCTCTCAAAGGGATCATACATGTTCATTACTGAACCGGAAGACATGAGCTCACTCATGAGATATTGGGAAGAATCAAATTCATTGCACGGTCATCTCGCTTTGGAATCTTGACTGAATTTGTAGGTTTAATATATGCTTTTGAAAAGTATATGATTGATACCAACTCCCAATGATCGAATGAGAACTTTAATGATAAAGCCCTGACGGAGGCAATCTAAATAGATCTAAAACATTAGGTTTGTTGTTGGTCTTCCAGTATACAAGATGTACATGTATTAGGAATACGTGAGGGTGATGTGATCATAAACGATTGCTAACCATGACACTTCAATTCCCATGAAGTGATGAAACATGTCTGGATTTTAGTGACTCCTCTCATAGAGAAGTGATCTGATATCAATCTAAATGTTGGACATTGATCTGAATGCAATTCATATACAATAAGGAGATTAGATCTACGGCTTTGATTTAATCAAATATCTATGGATGGTCCGCAAGATTTGAATTTGAGATTTGATCTCAATATTCATGTCACTATATATGGAACATATAATCGCCCTGTCCTTATCTCCAAGTATCAGCGGAAAAAACACATTATCCTTGAAAGAGTTCAAGGATAATTTTATTGTTGATATATGTGTCCGAGCATTGAGAAAATTGATAATTAAATATGATTTAATTATCATAAAAAATATGAATTTGATTCATATTATAATGAGAGTTATCTGAGATAATTAAATGTGATTAAATTATCAAAGATGTGAATGATGTGAATGTGATTCATGTAATGTGGACACATGAGAATAGAGATCGAAGATAATTAAATGTGATATAATTATCATGGATATAAATAATGTGGATAGCACTATCCATATTAATCATAAAAATTATAAATGTAATTTATAATATATAAGAGGGAGCTATTTATAATTTACATTTATTAATTAAGTGTTGATGTGAATTGGATTCACATTGGACACTTAATTGAAAATATAATTTACATTTTATTTTGGGTTGTAAATGTGATTTACAAATTTCCAATGGTAAGATTGCAATGATCACAAGATAATTGTGAATTATCATTGTGAAAATGGTGGAAAGGAGATAATGTAATATCTCCTAGTTAGAAGATATAAGTGTTATATGGAATGCAAAGAATTTGACTATCACATGACATGCAGGACTGCATTCATGATTGAGATGAGTCAAGGTATCACTTAAGGGACTAGGATTTGAGGCTTGAGTTTGGAGTTGATCTAGATGATGCTAAAGGATGGGATAGAATTAATGATGGCTTCATGAAGCGTGAGTGTCAGCGCCTTAGCCAGGGTGGAACATAGTTCTCATACAATCTCTTGACACTGACCTAAAGTGCTAGGGTATGATGACATAAAATTAATAAGTTGATCAATGTGTGCCAATCCTTGTAAAAGCAATGGAGCTGGTAAAAAAGAAGGGAAGTTCCCTCACAAAAAATGACGACGATGAAGAAAAATAATGAAAAGCTCATTACATTACCAAGCTACATCATATGATCTTATATTCAAGGCGAGCGCACCCAACCTTTCTAAGTGTCCACTTGGACCAAGTCTTAGGCTTTTTTGAGTCGGGCTAGTGGATCAAAAATGGCTCTACATCGTTAGTGCTACAAGTCTGGGTGCAAGTATATTAGATACTTTCAAAAGACGCACCCTGGTGAAACAAGTACAGACAACTCAATCTCTTTTGACGGACACACTGGTTGACATTTAAAAATATATACAAATGAGTTTAGTATTGGCACTTGAGAGAAACCCCTTTTCCAATGAGAGGAAGAGAAAAGAATGACACGATCCTATTTTCCTTTATTATCTGGCCTTCCATCTATACTTTTAAGTCTGACGAACTAAAGAGACGATGGATTGAATCAAGACTAGATATATTCCCTAGTGTTGAGGGTTGGGTCTTTACGAGAGCTTATGATAATGGAAGTTTTAGTGAAGTCTTGACTTTAATCTTATGGATGCAGTGAACACTAAGCCACACTTCTTATATATTTGTAACTTGAGAGTCTGATAATTAGAAGAGTTGAATACCTTTTTATTAACACATGGATCAACTTAGAGTCTAAGGATTTCTAAAACCAAATGTTCTGGATCAATTTAAGCCTTGTATACTCACATGCACATGTTAGGGAGTTCACTAAATTATTAACTCTCTAACTAATTCTTTATTTATTAGCTCGAGGTTGAGCTTAGCTTAAGTATAGGGGGTGATAAATCCCAGATTTATCATCATTAGTCATTAATATTATCTCTCTTGCTTAAATAAATCAACAAGATCCGATAATAATTAATACTAATTATTTATTTATGTGTTGTAAATAATTGACTCTAATTATATTATATTATACATCATATTATTGTGTTATTATTTTATGTATTTATTTCCCATTAAAAATAAAATAAAAATTAGTTTAATATTGTATATAATTAACATAACCTAACTTAAAATAAAAAATACAATGTTTTCATGATTTAATTATTTTTTAAAATTTTCTCTCTATATAGATGTTATTTTCTTTCGTTGATTTCTACATGAAAGGTATAAATCTCATTAAGATCTACACCTTTCTTGTTTACCAATTTTTCTAATTCATACGCTAAATATTTCTTTGTTATTTTACTCAATTTTCTTTAGTTTCTTTAAATCTGATTAGGTCGCTTGGCACCTCTAGAGAGCGCCACGTGACCCGGCTCATTACTTGCCAGCTGCCTTATTATTGTACCGTCCATCTTCGCCCAATCAATCAGATATGGTCATCCATCTCTGCTCTTATCCCAGTAATCTGATATGATCTTTTGATTAGATCAGAATGCTTCGTAGGCCCTCTTTTGCAGCCTTTGGATCAAGTGATCCAATGGTTGTTGTGCATCATATTCCTCTAGCAATTAACCTCCTCATTTAAACTTCCCAACTTCACATAATGTTATCAACCGCCTCAACCATTGTCCCAACCATCTGCTAACGTTATTGTCTCTCCCTAACATCACTCCTCCACCCTAATCCCTTAACCATTCTCATCCCTAACTTCCCTAACCCTAGGTGGTGATTGACACCACCTGGGTCGCAACGCCAGTCATATCCTCCTTCAAATAGCTTTCCATCGGCAACCTCTGTTGGTTATCTGCCATTCCTTTCGTAACCTCTCAGCCTCCACTCTCATTCTGTGATTGAGAATTGAGAATCCAAGTGCGATGAAGGAACTATTACACTGGCGAAATCTAAGGTGAAATTCAACCTTGCTATAGAACATCTGTGCTAGCTATAGCTTCTTCGACTGACAAATGAAGTTCAACATTGATCCTTAAAGCTTTCATGCTTCAGATCTAGCTCTCTTTTTCTTCAATTCCATTTTCACATTCATTAGATTTTCCAGGCAAGTATTTGACTTCATTTTGTCTTTTGGTTCATTTTTATTTAGTATGATCTTAATCTCTAGTCTATAGCATATAAAAAACTCGAAAACCTTCGCCATCAATCCATCTCATATGCGTTCTATCCAGTTAGTCTCCACACTTCTCCATATTGTGTAATCACTTCGCTCTTTTCCTTGTTCTGCTTGAACAAGGACTTTAAACAAGGTTTTATCCTTCACCTCTAAGTCGAGCCCTCCATTCCACCTTTCACGCATCTTGAGAGATTCACTTTGTTTTATGTTGGTTTCTAACACCTGAAGGTGAAGATTTGGCTCATTGATCAAAGGATTTAACCTAACTCTAATCTCTTCATTCTTATCTGACGAGACTACATCACTTCAATGATATAGATCGTTCCAGCCTATATTGCATATAGCAACATTCTCACAAAGGTTTCATGAAGTTCTGACGATCGCCATATAGAGAAGAGCGGCAGAGTGAACAACAATCAACGGAGATCAGTCCCTATGCCACTGACGGGTTTATTAAATACATGGCGTAATTTGTATTCGGTGTAACACGGGTACTTGGCAAATCGTTCAAAACCAAGAAAAGATCTCCGTGAAGAGTATCTCGGCTTTAATTTATATCACGAGCAAGTCTGGAGTCAAACACAAGGAGGCAAAGGAACATCTTCAGGTTAATTCAAAAACTTAGGTTTAAGTTTCTAATGCATATTTTTTTTGTTTTTTTAATGCAAAAAAAGTAAATGCAAAAATGCAGGTGAATTAAGTTAATAAGAAAACATCCAACTTAGTCAAATTAATTCTAATGTGAAATTAGACCAATTTATCCCACTTCTATTTTTCAGAATCTCTATTGATGAATGCAAACATAATTTTTTTGAATTTTAGGGGTTAAAGTGCAACAATGAAAAATACACACTTTATGGGATTTTATATAATTTTTCACATAAATAGAATGCAGAAATTATGAAAATTTTACTGGAATTAAAACATGATGAAAGGAGGCTGCAATATTTTTTTTGAAATTTTCTGACAAAATATGAATTTTTATGGATTTTTTAATGGAAACAGAGTGAATGCAAGTAATCAATTCCTAATAAATCCACATTATCAAATTAAGCAGAGTGCGAACTATCTCAAAAGGGTATTTATATATGCAATCCAATAGAGTTGGAATTTCACAAACATATTATATGCAGATTTAACTAAAAATCAATTACTAAAATAACTCTATAATTTATTAAGTCACGAGATAATTCCAATTAAGATGAATTTTGGATACAAATTAAAGCATTTCAAAGCATCATTTCAATTTTTTGTAGAATTTTTGGAGCAACCGTGAGCGAAATATGAATTTAAGATCACAGATTGGGTAAAATATGCAAATTTCACTTAAATAGTTTTAATTAATTACACAAAGATCAAAAAATGCAAATACATGTTAAAATGATAGAGAATTAGCTTCTCAATAAGATTTTGTTTTTAATTAAATAAAACGATGCAAGAAAGATATCCAAATTAACGCATGAATAGACGGGTATCCGTGCAGTACCAAAATAAACTTGAACAGAATAATATATGCACAGGGACATTTGTGGAAATACAAAAACTTGTAGGAGAGAAGTTACAAATTTCACAAAATTTTTTTGAAAGAAGTTAACCTTCTTTGTTGGAAATATGGCACGACGGATGTGGGGTGGGCATCGCAAACCACACAAGAGGAGGCGCGGTGGCGCGTTGCTACGAGGCATCGAGGAGCGTTGGAAGGTGGTTGCAGTGGCTTGGCGGATTGGTGGCCGAGTTGTGCTGCTGGCTGTGGCCATGTTGGGAAGAGGAAGGGAGCTGCAGAGTAGAGCGAGGTCGGCAGGCGGCTTGCGGGCAGAGGGCTGCGCAGGAGAGGGTCGCTGCTGGCTACTGGGGGAAGCCGCTGGTGGCGCGGAGGAGCCGTCGCCTACGGCTGGAGGGGTTGGAGGGCCGATGGTGGGGTGCGTCCCTGTTTTTTTATTTTTTTTATTTTTACAGTGGTTTTTTGTGATTAATTTTTTGAAGTTTTTTTAATTTTCTTAAAGATAGGTGATGATGGTGGTAATTGTGACGGAAATGATAGGTGATGATGTGGTGGTAATATAAAAATGATGGTTACCAAGATATCAAATTAACATTAGATAATTAAAAATGAGAAAAAGATAGAAAACTTACTTGAATCATCATCGGAAGATGGAGCAACTACGTTGAACTCCTGTCGTGGCCTCGAGCATGTGGTGGAGCATGCGAGGCCACACAACGACCAAGAGGAAACTACGACGCCGAGCGGAGCTCTGTGGATCTCGCCTGAAAGGAGGTCGTTGATTCCTATCGGGATGGAATGTTGTCACCGATCAACCTCGATGAGCTCTCTTCTTTTTCTATAAGAATTGTGGATGGGAGAAAATGAGGATGTGGAGATGAATATAAATAAGAAGAATGAGAAGTTAGAGAAAAATGAAGGTGGATGAGATAGAGTGGAATGGGAGGTTATTGGAAGATGATGGTAGAAGAGAAGTTATTGTAGAGAATGGAAAATGAATAAAGGAAAAATAAAATAAAATAAAGTAGGCTACTAAAATACAATAAAATAAAGAGAAGAAAAAAAGAATGGAGAATTTACAAAAGAAGACAAATAACATTTACATTTTTTTACTTTTCTAATTTTGAATTTTTAGTATTTTTAATAAAAGATATTTATGACATAAAAATTAAATAAAAAATAGAAATAAAATACAACACAAAATAATTTTTTGTGATTTTTAGTAATATAAAAAAAATAAAAAATGAGAAAAGAAGAATATGTACATTATATACAATGTACACCTAGATCCCATAACTCAAATTTTGCAAACGAGCTTCAATTTTAATAAAATCATTTTCATTGTATAGATAATTTTTTGATTTCAACTTTAAAAGTGAGTTTGGTCAATTTGGAATTCAAATAGAGCATGAATTTGGCTGGGAAGTTGGACTTTACGGTTTTGTTTTTTCTTTGATATCTAGGAGTATTTATTTGAGGTAAAATTTATTTTATATTTTTATTTTTTAATTTTTTAAATAAATTTTTATAAATAAGTTGAAAAAAGAATTAACTAAAAAGGAATTGAAATGAATTTATTAAAAATACATAAAGCTTTAGGCTATTTACAGGTAAAAAAATTCCTTTATTTTGCAGCTTTTTATTATTAATTTATTTTATACAATATAATATTTAATAATTAGTGTATTTTATTTATAAGAATTATTTTTTAATTGATTGATTTTATAGATATTTATTTGAGATTTTACTCAGGGATTTTGCTAAGATCAGTAGATTGAGATGATGAATCGTGGATCCATCACCCACCTGCAGAGAAGATATTCTATGAATGAGAGACAGCTACCATCCGATCAACCCAATTTGGGCGTGATCTAACGTGGTGCAAAGTGCCATGTTGCCAACCGAAGCTTGCTCCAGACCATCGGTTCAGGGTAATCGAATCAGATGTGAGGCACCTGAACACGATGCGCGACCCAAACAAATTCCACCAAGCCTAGCCCAGATATGTGTGATCCACACGTGATTGTGGGATATTTGCAGTTACACCCTTAAAAATCTCTTCCTTTGCACATAAGTCTCTGCGCAAGTATATTTACAGTTTTACCCGAGCAGGTTGCTATATTTACATATCAGTTCATGGAGGGACTTGTTTGTAATGTTTAATTTGTTTTAAATTCAAATGTTTACTACAATTATGCTCATGTATTCAATCGTAAATAACTCTTGATTCTTAAATCCAATTTAGACGATTTTGGTCTCGTTAGAATGCTTGTTTGACACTCTTGATTTTGACACTTAATTATATTGGACATTTAATTTACACACTCCTTGTTATAGAAATTGTATTGACAAGTTTGGTTCCTTAATTGAATTAGAGATTGATATCTTGTGTATTAATTTATCTATTAGAGCTTTGATTTGATTGATTCATTGACTAGATCACTAATCTAGATATTAATTTCTGAAATACAAATTAGTTCATTAAAATTTAGTTAGTTAGAGTTATTTTCCCATTAAGTACATGAAAATCAAGCTATGGTTAATGTGATAATTTGAGATATATTCACTTTACTAATTGGATTGTTTATCATCAATTAAAGATTCATTGGCAATTCGGGAGCTTTGTTATATGCATCATTATGTATTTTTTGTATTCTTCTTTTCATTTAATTTAAAAAGCAAAAAAAATCTTTCTTTTTAAAAACTTTTCACCACTTTGTATTTTGCATTATCTTACCCTAGATATCATCTAAATCATTAGGTTAAATATTCGATACTTGAATTAAATTATAGAAGTGTTCGTGTCCTTGTGTTCGATCCTGGACTTCTCAGGTATAAAATAAAGCAAGAAACTCTTCACATAGATACTTCTCTCGGTTCCGAATGGTTCGTTAAGTGTCCATACTATAATGGATCCTTATTAACACATGCATTTAGCGGTTCAACAGGGAGCCATGGCTCAGGAGAAGGAACCCATATGAAATCAAAAGAGCAAACACACGGAAAGTAAATACCACATCATTTGGAATATTCAAAAGCATGGTGATATCATCATTAGCAAAGTGGCCCCTACCGACAACGTTGCTAATCCCCTCACCAACCTTTACCCAGAAGGTTTTTGACCAGCATGTAATGAGCATGGGTTTAAAGATTGTACCTGAATGGTTCCGAGGGCTAGTGGGAGATTGTTAGCCACATTTATACAATAAAATGTTATTGTAATATTATATGTATCAATAAATGTTATGGTTTATTTTATTTCTTATATGAGATTAAATTAATGAATGCACTATAAGGTCCCTTTGTACAATCTGGGTTATGTACCACAACAGTCTTAATGATCATACAACTGTTGATTTAAATGTTAAATCATAGAGGATGGTGTTTGATGATATCTAAAGGGCTAGATTGAGGCCTCATCAAGTACCATAAAATGATTATTAGGAAAGGATCTCCATCCTAAAAAGAGGATGTCAATTTTTCTCTAAAGGTTGATATCTAATCGATCTCTTAATGGAGGTCCTCTATATAGGAAATAGATATTTGAAGGTGTTAGATAAGTTAGGTCAAAGAGTTGGCTTAGAGAGATAGATATAATCAAGACCTATGTCGTATACTGCCTCGATATAGGCACACATCCTCTGATCAGAGACAAATGCGTTATTATATGTATGAGTGTGTACATTTGGCAGACCGATAAGTTGATGACCTGGAGTCTATACACTAGCGAGCTGGTGTACATACAAGGGCATATGAGTAATACGATTTCTCAAAGGGATCATACATGTTCATCACTGAACATGAAGACATGAGCTTATTCGTGACAAATTGGGATACATTTCCGTGCATGGTCATCTCACTTTGGAAGCTTGAAAAAAATTTATAGGTATGATATATGATTTTGAAAAGTATATGATCTATGCCAACTCTCGATGATAAAATGAGAAACTTAATGATAAAACCATGAAGAAGACGGTTAAAATATGATTTATTTAATCTAAATCTTTCAGTACATACGATGTGTGGGTACTATGAATACTCGAGGTTGACGTAATCGTAAACGATTGTATAACCATGACATTTTCATTTCGAGGGAGTGATGAAATGGGTTTGGATTTTTGTGACCCCCTCGGTAGATTAGTGATATGATCTTAGTTTAAATGTTGGATATTGATCTGAATATAATTCGAATGCAATAAGAAGATTAGATTCACGATTTGATTAAATCAAACATCTTTGAGAGGTTCCCAAGATCTGGATTTGAGATATGATCTCAATCCAAGTCATTATACATGGAATATATAATCGCCCTGTCCTTATATCTAAATATCTGCGGAGAAGGCACATTGTTCTTGACAAATTTCAAGAATAATTCAATTATTGATAATGTATCTAAGCAATGAAAAATGGATAATTATATGCTATTTAATTATCATGAATAATACAGATATGATTCATATTATTTGGACACATGAGAATTGACATCTAAGATAATTAAATATGATTTAGTTATCCAAGATATGATTAATATAGATATCACCATTCATAATAATCATAAATACAATTTACAATATGATGGATATATTTAATTCTAAATAGAATTTATAAACTAAATGTTGATGTGGATTGGATCCACATTAGACAATTAATTATAAATGCAATTTACATTTTAAATTTGTTGGTTGAATATGATTCATAATTGTCGATGGTATGATTGAAATTATCATAAGATGATTTGGATTTATTTTGGTGAATAATTATGCAATAATATGTGTTTCATATGTGGAATATTTGAAGAGATGTGAGATCTGTCAATTAAGGAAGAAGAGAGCCACCTTCCTCTTTAGGAGGATGGACGACCATGGATTCCTACACCTTGTATGATCGTCCACTCTATTAAGGGAAGGAAGCTTGTCATCTTTCCTTTATTTCTACATGAAATTGATTTGAATTAAATTAAGTATGTTGAAGATTATTTGCAATATATTTATTATATTTTAAATTAATTATTTGTTGTTGCACATTATTGTAATAAATCTCAACCATTGATTTTGAATTAGGAGTGCATCTCCACCATCCAATATAGTATAAAAGGAAGAGTAGCCCTAGCCTTTTCTACTATACAACTTCAACAACAAATCTCTCTGTCTCTCATACACATCCATAGCCTCTCTCTCAAACTCAAGTGATCATTCACTTTAGGGTTTTGAGAGCATCACTGTCATCGGAACGTCGTTGTGCTGTCGGATCAATTTCTCATGGATCTCTACCTTCTTTGGTGCTCCTTCCTCATGAAGAAGGATCCCTATTTCGTGAGACAAAATCCGGAGATCCCAACCACGAATCTTCAACTTGGATTGTGAGAGCTTCGTGTGTCATCTACGCGCTCACAAGTGCTTCTACGTCAGATCAGACTTGAGAATGGTGAATCTCTAACTTTAGAAATTAATGATTGCAAACATGCTCCAAGAGGTAATCCTAATCACTCATTTGTGATCTTAATGAAAGAATTTTAGAAGTGTTCTTGAATCATGTGGTTTCATCTATTTAAAAAAAATTAAATTACGATGCCCCTTGCAACTAGTATGACTAGTTGACCTAGATCATATTTGATACGATATACATGCTTCTATGATGCATTAAGGCACATGCCGTAGCCTTAATTATCCACTTCGCTTGAGCCACCACCACCTTGCTGGAGCTCCGCCACAGAAGCAAATTTGTAGGTACTGATCGGAGGACTAAGTACATGATTTCGAAGAGCTCGGAATGTGGATCATTGTGGACACACTTGTGTTCCATGAAACACCACAAAACTCTCATTTCGGGAAAAGGAAAGTCACATGGGAAAGTTCCTGTAAGTACAGATTTATCCCCTCTCTTTGTTATTGAATCAGTGAATTTTTTGCACCACAAGTCATGTATAATGTGTAGAACACGTAGGCAGCTTCGGTTTCATGTTTTAACCAGTTTTACACCGAAACCCATTTCGTACTGAGTCACCTTTTTGCGATTTCCATTGAGTGGTTGGGTGCATGGAAATATATAACTACATCTTCGTGATGTGGGTAACAACAGGAACTTGGGGTTATAATTAGTTTGACGATTGGAGTGACTTCGTGGACATCACCGGAGAAAAATCCGGCCACTGTACAGGTATGATCAAACATACCAATTGGATGATTCATCATGCATGATCGATCATGCTAATTGGTTGATCAATCATTTGACACCAAATGATAGATTCTATTCTCTTGTTGATCGATCAGTACTGATGATCATCAAGGTCAGATGATCGATCACTTGGGATTGTAGACCCATATGAAACTAAAATTTGATGCAAATTGAACCTTCAAGGATGTAAAATCATATAGGTCATTGTAATATATGATAAATGTTCGGATTAGTGGAAACAAGTTGATAAAATATTGATATGGGTCCATTATGAGTTAAGATGATAGACATACGATGCAGTGAGCCTCAATGAGTTGAGACCATCTTGAGCATCATTCGAATAATCAAAGGGGATATCCATATCTGTATAATTACTGTGTATTCAACGATGTCTGTTTCGCTAGGTTCCTGTCCATGCCATGGTGACTTAATCTTAAGTCGCATATAGGTGGTAGAGTAGTTGCCACTAAGGTAGGGGCATGCATCCTTGGGGCTCCTGGTAGAAGCTTAGATGCCACGATCCCAATAGGTGTTGGTTTGGGGACATGTTTCTTGGCACACCGAGGAGCTAATCTGATGGTGTTAGGCCTAAGTACTTGTGTGCCTTCAGCCCCGTATTAGAGACCACGCTAAGTAGTCATGGTTGGTGGTCTATTACTTTGCCTTTTCACTTAGGGTTAACACTCGTGTACTGGCTGGTGTAGGCCACATTGGTTGGTATTATGGGTGGGAGCACTAAACAGGGAGATCCAAGAAATTTGATTGTGGAAGTTGGGAAATGAAACAAATGAAGTGATCTCCTGAATCTAATGATTATCGGGTTGGTCGATGGGTTTTCCGACTATGGTATGGATGTTCACAGTGATCGATGTCCTATATCGTGTCATACATCACATTGTAGTCTTATACATGGATCGTGTACTTGGGCAGTTCATGAGGATTCATAGGTTGGAAATTAATTTAGGAATCAGGATTATGGTAAATCAAGTGGGATACTTGGGAACTTAATATGAGATTATGGTTTGGTATGTGAAGTTAAGTGGACGTGTTGGAAACTTATTTAGGATGCATTGTACCCCATCGCATGCCTATGGAGGAACCTTAACCCTAAGATTTTCTTAGTGCCTTGGAGTCATAGTATGAGGTCACACGCGGGCCAAGACCATCCACGATGCTTGTGTAATTGAGGATAATGGAAATTGATGATGGTTTGAATGATGTATTCTTGGTGAGGACGATTTTCTTAGTTGGTTTCTTTCGCACACTTCTTTTAGTACCTTACTTGTTGTAGTTTGGCACCGTATCGGGTAACTTTGTTCATAATATAATATTCGTTGGATCCACAGGTCCTCGGGAGCAACAAAAGCAGTGAGAAGATTTTGGAGGATTCTTTTTTGAACAGCTACATTTTTTATGGCACATCACAGTAGTTACTTTATTATTTACACTTGTAGCTTTTACTTCTTTACTTGTATCATTTTGAGGGACATGAGATGTAAAATGTATGTATTGACACAAATTTTGATGGATACCTGATATATTGTGGACTTTTGTGGACATGTGATATGTAATGAATGGTGGATATGATGTGGATGAAAAGAGTTTTTAAACTCCAATATTTTGTGTTATTTTCTCTTGCTTATATTACAGTGAGTGTTTCGAATGTGGAATATATGTATGTGGAACTGGTTTACCAAGTGACCAGATCAGGGGACAATCGTCACACCATTGTTGATTCAACGATCAAGGCTGAGTACATAATCGCATGGGATGTTGCAAAAGAGATGGTGTGGTTGCACAAGTCCATCTTGGTGCTAGACATAGTTTCCTCGAATATTGCCATCCCGATGCTCTGCGATAACAAGGGAGACATAGCTCAGGTGAAGGAACCCATATGGCATCACAAGAGTAAACACACATAAAGGAAATATCACATCATTTGGATGATACAGACGCGTTGTGATATCATCATCACCAAGGTGGCCTCTAGCGACAATGTTGTTGATTCCCTTACCAAATCTTTATCTTAAAAGGTTTTTGACTAGCATGTAATGAGCATAGGTTTACATATTATACATGAATGGTTCTAGGGCTAGTGGGAGATTGTTAGACATGTGAGCCCAAGGCGAACCATTTGTATAATAAATGTTATTGTAATTATCTCTATATAAATAAAAGTGATTGACTTTCACTTCATATATGAGATCAATGAATGCATGCACTTATAAGGTCGCTTAATTTAGGGTTATGTAATATGGTCATCTTGATAATCATATAACTGTTGATCTAATGACTGGATCATATGGTTGGTGCTAAGATGATATCTACAGAGTTAGATTGAGGACACAACTAGCAATGTAAAATTATTATCGAAAAAGGATCTCCAACCTGAATGGATATGGAAATCCTTACTCAAAAAGCTGATATTCGGTCGAGCTCTTAATGTAAGTCCTCTGCATAGGAATAGAGATTCAGACGTGTCTTCTGAGTTAGGTCAAATAGTTGACTTAGCAAGATCGAGATATCTAAGACCTGTGTCGTATCTGTCATAATATAGCATGCATCCTTTGATAGGAGATAGATGTGTTATCGTATGTCTAAGTATGTATGTTAGGTAGACCTTTAGGTTGATGATCTAATCGAGGTCTATACATCAATGAGCTGGTTTGGATACAAGGGCATATGAGTAATATGATCCCTTTGAGGGATCATATAGGTTCACTACTGAACCGGAAGACATGACCTCACTTATGAGATATTGAGACCAACCAAATTCTATCGATGGTCATCTTGGTTTGGAAGCAAGACAAGATTTGTAAGTATGATATATGCTTTTAGAAATCTTATCTCAAAATTATCGAATGAGAAACTTAATGATAAAACCTTTAAGAATACAATTCAAATAAGATTAGAACTTTGGGTTTAATTAGGAATGAGTATTGGGATGGGCCAACCCAACCCATCCCAAATCTTGGCCTAGCTCGAGCCCGAATCCACATTGGTTCGAGTTCGAGCTTGGCTTAGCCCAACCCATCTAGCTCGATAGCTCAACCTGATTGTAGCCTGATAAAGGGACTAGTGGTCTGACCCGAAGCTTGAATTAAGACCCAAACCATCCCTCCCCCACCCAATCATGCCTTACATATCAAGGTTATATCACGAATTTCATCATAGTAAATGGAGAAACAGATATAAATTACTACTCTTATGTACATAACTAAGAAACTACTCAAGGTTATGTTATGTAAGATTTAAGGATGACTTAGTGCCCTGTGTATAATCCGTGATTATTAAGGGTTCTTGGGGTAATTACGAAATTACTCAAGGTTATGAGTGTAAATATCCCAATAGAAAATTACATTTTTATCGAAATTTTTGTTTTTTTAATTACTAGTATCTAAAAGTTAATGTTTATTTAGGATGTGAATGGATGGTAACTAATCTTAGGGATAAAAAATGATAAAACTGCAAGAAGGTAGGGGCACAACTGATATTCCAAAAAAGGCAAGGCATAATTGATATTGCAAAAGTTATGAGGGGTACAAGTGATAAAAATCCAAAATTTTAATATACAAATAATATAGTTGTACATCTGGTCTCAAAAACTAGAACTCACACATTTAACCCTATGATTTTTTTATCATTTTTAACAAATAACATTAAGTAAAAATAGAGGTTTAAAGACGATTTTACTCGATTGAGAGTTTTTTATAAATAATAATGAATAAGAGAAGTTGACTTCCACTACTTTTTACAAGTTCGTTTTCTCCTCATAGTGCTTTTTATTATAGATTTTATATTAATAGTATTATCTATTATATTAATATAGATAAAGAAAGTTCGAGAAAATATGCACATGTAACCTGACAAAATAGATGAAGCTTATACTATATATAAATAATGAACATTCAATCATTTTATTTACACAATTATTAATTTATGTTGATTTTCTTCCATTTTCCTTATCTCTCTATGTATTGATTACTCTACCAAGTCAATACCTCTACCAGGTCAATACCTCTGATTTAGGCTTTAAGACTATAGTTACATATTTAAAGCTTATTTTTTCTATTTCCTTTTCCCTCTTCTTATTTTTTATGATATTTTTTAATAATAATTTTATGCATTTATTTACAAAGCATGTGTGATATTAATCAATATTTACATGTATTTGTTAACGATCTTCAAATAAAATACAAGAATAAGGTTGATGAATCCCATATTCATTAATTACATATGTGGATATAATAGTATCGTATACAACATCAATAAATATCCTAACAAAATTTTCTGGTAATCTCCCTCTCCCCCATTTTTCTTTTTAAAGAATGAGATATTTGAATACACCTCGTAACATATCCAAATTCCGAATCATTTCATAAAGCACACCCATAGTTATAGACATGTCCATGCACATACGACTAAGAATTGTGTATAAGCCAACAAAAAAGCACGGAAGGGGATATTGTTACCTTTGAAGAATTCCCGTTAGGATCTCTAGCAAGAAGATGATGCCAGCAATGCCCTGAGGCAACGATCACAAAGCACATGGAGATGACATTGAACTTCTCTTCATAGCGATGATTTCAAACCGTCGATCCAAGCAACTCCATTGAGCTTCGACATTCTTTCAGTGGTCTTTTTCCGATTGAAGTGGTGGCGCTCTGATGAATGAAGAGCGATTGTTAAAATGTACACATCTTAATTTATGAAATTCGGAATATGATGTTCTTGAACTCGTTGGATAGTTCTCGAAAGCTCTACAAAGGTTGTGATCATTTGTTTTTTCCTGACGCATCACTAAATTTTGTTGTGTCAATCTACTTGTTGTTAATAAATCGATCAGAGTATTATTCTTATAAATAACTCTTTTATATAGTTATCTATCAATGTTTCAACAAAAATACTTGTATGCATCAAAAATCTCATGTTCCACAAAGTAAATACATTAAAAAAGGTAGAAATTTCCCCAACGGTCAGGGACGAAGCCAGAAAGTTTTACCTGGGGGGCCAAATTATTGAGACCACATACACATACAAATACACATACATGTAGATACATTATATATATATTATCTTTATTATTATTTATCATTTTAATTTTCTATATTTATTTACAAGAAATTTTTACAAAGATACTCCTATTAACTTACGATTTCACATAAATATTCAAACAAACATTGTATGGACAAAAAGGTTCTTTCAAAATTCTTCAAATCACAACAACTTTTATTACCACAATGTTAAGTAGTACCATTAAATATAATATTTTAAAAAAAGTAAAATTATATCAGACTTAATGTATGGATACAAAGGGATATATATATATATGTATGTGCCTATTCATTATAATATATTTTAACAGGTGTATATGTATTTGTATTAAAATGAATACATATATACATGTCACTTTGGTGTCCACATACATTTTTGTCTATATTTTTATATATTTTTTTAATGAGTTTAATGGGGCTGCTCCCGCATCGTTTTCGGCGTTTTTTTTAAATTTTTTGTTGAAAAATATCGTCATGTATATTCATCCCTATATCCCTCATGTATGTCATTCGAATTTCGTCAGAAACAGAGACTCCTACATCCTCCATTGAGATGATGTCGATTTAAAAAATCATGTTACCGTTAAAAAATGACTGTCTGGATGGAGGCCGTAGGAGTCTCTGTTTCTGACGAAATTCGAATGGCATATAGGGGGGATATATGGATGAATATACATAGAGATATTTTTCAAAAAAAATAAAAAATGCCGAAAACGGTACGGGGGCAGCCATGTTAGCTGCCCCAAGGGGGCAGCCCCATTAAACTCTTTGTTAATATATAGCCGTATATTTATTTTAGATTATATATAATAGAACTTTTAACTTTTTCTTTATATTTGGTATAATTATGAGTATTATTTATTACGAAATTATTTTTATGTAAAAATTAGAGACGAATGTCATATCTACTATTATACCATTAACGAGTGTTAATATAGTAACGTTTATTCGTCATATTTTTTAGAATCTTAACTAATGGTCGATGTTAAAATCATGATGGTAAGCATCACTATATGGACCAACGGTATTGATATAACAACGGATATTACATTCTTTCTAATTTCAAATATAAAAAATCTCTACATACCTATTTTGTTCTTGTACTTATGTATATCATGAAGTTCATGTAAAACATACAAATGTTAATAATAAAATTATCGTATTCGATAATATTATTGATTTTTTATTGAGAAATAAGGATGGAAGAATTATATACAACTTGTAAATAAGGAATGGGGGGGGGGCATTTTATACAACTTATTGGCATTTGTATTTAACTATTGTATTTAAGCCATGCTTTATTACTATTATATAATATATGTAATACGAATTGTTGAGAGACAGGGGGGCCAAGCCCCCTCCCGCCCCCCCCCCCCTGTCTCCGTCACTGCCAACGGTGCAACAATTACCATTGTTGAAGAATTATACCGATTGTTTCCATTTTTGTGTTGGGCTCTTTTATAATAAAATACTATTTACTATTATATTCGGTAGTACATTCTCCAGATTTTCAAAATAAAATACATGCTAGCATATTTAAAAAAACTTGCGAACAAAAAAAATAGAAATCAATATGCAAAAGACTCATTAAGAAGCTCGTGAGTTGCTCAAATCCAACAAGTTCGAGTTAAGTTAACATCAAAACTTATCGAGTTAAGTTCAAGTTCAGCTATCGAGTATGAACCTGAATCGGAGTTGAGTCAACTAGCTCAGCTTGATGTACACTTTTTACTTGTGGTCTTATGTTTACTCGTTTCCTTGTGTTTATTTTTTCCAAAAAAACAAATCCTGCAGCTGGCAGTGATTTTTGTGTGGTCCGAAACTCACTTCATCTTCTGGGCGCTGCCGTCCACCATCGCACACCGCTTGGATCCGACCCTACTGCAATCATATCACACTCTCCCCTCTCTGCCTCGTGGAATAGTAACTACTCGCGGAGGAGTAACCTTGCTCGCTCTTCTCGAATCACTCCATCTCTACCACACGGATCTGCCGTCGTTTTCACAGCTGCCTTCCTTTCACCTTGGATCTCCTTTCGAGAATTCCTCGACTTGATGAACAGTTTTCTTTTTAGGAACTTGGTATGTGTTCATTCTGTTTTAGTGGTTATTGTTTAGATCAGGTTTAGAATGCGTTTGATTTTTCCGCCTACTGTTATTTTTGGGATGATATGAGGCGATTGAGTTGATCTGTTTCCGTGGTTGAGGCATCTTGAACAACTTGTTGTAGTCGTCCATTAATTTCTTAACCATTAAATTCGTTAATAATTGATTTGTTTTCTTGCTGACGATTTTATTAGTGGATGAATCTCATTTGCAGAAGTTGAAAGCTATTTCCTTTTTCGAATGACTTTATTCATCTCTAGTTCAGCTTTTCAATTCTGATATGTATTATCGTTTTTTGGATAGTATATTTTCTATAGAGAGTATATTTTATATAGAGGGAGGAGAGGTGGTTTGAGTAACAGCCAGTTGGCTATTATACAAGGCAGTTTCCTCCTTTTTTATTTTTTTTCGAAAATAAAGCCATGTATGTATATATATACATCTCTTACATGTCATTCATATTTAGTGATAAACATAGACTCTTATGCCATCCATCTAGAATGGGTCGATTACAGTAAATTGCAGACTGTTAAAATTACTTGTTATAGATGGAGAGCATAGGAGTCTCTATTCATCAAGAAATTTGAATGACATGTAGGAGAGATATATAGATGAATATACATGGTGGAATTTTTGAAAAATAAATAGGCGAAATTGGTCCGTGTAACAGCCTCATTTTTCTCTTTTCTCTATATTATTTTTATTTGAAGCAATAGGCAGTGATAATTATCCTAATATTAGTTCTTTCGTTTAGAATGGCCTTTCTCACGGGCTCCACTCTTTCATGCTCTATAGAAGGTTTTGATGAAATTTTGTGGTTTCAAGTGGATCTGGAAATTGATGATTGCATATTCCATTTCTCTGGAGTTGGGTTCCGAAGTATTTCTTTCCTCAATCCTGAGTGTTTTTTCCTTGAAGAAAGAAATGATGCAGAGATACTCTAGATGTGCAGGTGTATTAAATACCAAAATGGACCTCACTTATATTGCAGACATGTCTCCATTTTCATCTATGAAGTATATGGAATCATTGAGACATACATGCCATCTATATTTGACCTGATCTTGTCAATTAGTTGTTTCTCGCCTTTCTTTCTAGGCAACATCACTAGCAAGGTGTCTTCTTGTTGATAATTACCTCCTGTTTGGTTGTTGTGCTCCGCTGAAGTTTGAAAATTTACCTTATTTTGTTTTATGCACTTATTGACAATAATTTGCAAATAGTACAATGCTATAAATTTCTTCTGGCTAATTTTGACTAATTATAATTTTGTTAGGATATTTTCCATTATACATGAAATTGTTTTCCTTCCCTTTAGCCCCATTCTTAATCTCATACATCAATTTCATAACCATTTTGTTTATAATCAATCATTCATGCTTACTGGTGTTTTTCCCGTGACCTGGCCTTTTTTGGTAATAGGTTCCCTCACGATAGATCCTATTTACACTTCAAGAGCAGATACAATTTATGTGGCACTGCCTCAAGGAATAAATGGGTGAAGAAAAGGGTATCTGTAGCATAGTATCTGCTTTATCATATGCTGTCTCTGAATGGTTGCTGATGCTTCTCTTGTTCATCAATGGCTTATTTTCTTACATAATTACAAGATTTGCTCAATACTGCAATTTACAGCCTCCTTGCCTTTTCTGCTCAAGGCTAGATCATATACTGGGTTCTAAAGACAGTGATTTCTTTAAAGGATTGATATGTAGCTCTCATAAACTAGAAATATCCTCCTGGGTTTATTGCAGACTCCATCAGAGACTTGTTGATGTTCACAAAATATGCGAAGCCTGCTTACTGTCATTTGCAACTGAGAAGAACAATTTGGAGACATACATGTCATTGGTTGGGAAAGTGATGATCAACCTCAACCTTGATAAAAGTTGTCCCGCAAATTTTTTTGTTAAGAGTGTAACAAAAGAAAAATGTGCAGATGAGTTAAAGGTCCCACACTACTGTGATCTCGCTCTTGGTTTTCTAAAAAATAGCCATTGTTCCTGTTGTAACAATCATTTCAGAATGAAATTACACACTGATGGGCAGCTGCAGTCGAAATGCGTCAGCGTTGACAATGTTGAACCAAGTGGTACAAATTCGGGACTAACTGAACCTGTATATCATTCACAAACCCCTTATTTACAAAGGGCAGTTGAACGCTCACCACAGCCTCACATTGTTTCTCATTGCGAGAGCCATAACTTTGATCCGTTAATATATTCTGGAAATGATAACTTTGAAGCTGCAGCATCTAATGATGGTTGTGGGCAGGCTAATACCATGATAAACATTGGGTCTCAGTCAACAGAAATCGAGCTCTATAGCTCTGAAGCCAAAGATTCGGCACGATCTTCGATCACTGAAAAACAATTATGTACCCCTCCCATTGAAGATGCTAGCACAGTTTCTGCTCAAGGAGATCAATATCCTGCAAAGGAACTGTCTGATGCTGTATCCCTAGTCATTACTTCATCTGTTGGACATGAATCGGAGGAGTTTGCCAGGTATGAAGTACACGAGAGTAAACCTTCATTACGGTTTGACATTATATCTAGCCAAGCCTTATCAGATGTTGCAAAGTCAAATGGTGCGTTGGTTTTGCCAAATTCTTTTCCTTTTAATTCTGCAAGTTTGTTTTTAAATAACTATATCCTTTTTTCTTTCCGCAGGTGGGGAGGTTGCTAAAGTACTTTCTGCAACCTCTAGAATAACTTGTGGAGTACCCGATGCATTAGATTCTGATGATGTCATTTCAAAACATTTGACGCAAAATGCAAATGAGCCACCTCTGACTGTGTCTGGCACTTTAGATCTAAATGATATGTACAAAATGGTAATCAGTAACAAGGGCAATGAAGCTTCTCATAGGGAGCCTTCTCGACCTCAGGATGACTTAAAACTTCTGTTATCACAATTATCTTCTGCTCGAGGACTTGATTCCCCTTGGAATGATGTGACTTCTAGCCCCAGAGTATATGGAACAAGTGAAGAAACAAAAGCTTTGGACGATTGTGGTTCGAGTAGTCTGCCAAATATCACCAAGAGGTTCTCAATCGAAAGAAATGAATCCGGACTTTCTTCATTAGATGGAAGTGCTTTTAGTGAGATTGAAGGTGAAAGTGCTGTTAATAGACTGAAGAGATTAGTTGAGTTTAAAAAGAGGTCATCGTTTCTTCTGCACAAAGAATTAGAGGAAGAAAGAAATGCTTCTGCTATCGCCGTCAATCAAGCCATGGCGATGATTACTAGATTGCAGGAGGAGAAAGCTGCAATGCAAATGGAGGCCTTGCAATACCAAAGATTGATGGAAGAGCAGACAGAGTATGATCACGAAGAATTGCAAAAGTCTAATGATCTTCTTTCTGAAAGGGAAAAGGAACTGAGGGATCTCAAAGAGGAGGTTGCCATATATAAAAAGCTATTGGATATCCATAATGGTAATGAGACACTAAGTTTGAGAGCTGATGTAGACGATAGTGAAAGCAGTCTTAATAAGAGGGAGGAAGGAAGACCTTTTGTTAATAAATCTTTGCATGCATGCATGGGTGCCACAAACTTTGAAAATATGAAGGATGAACCAAGAAAAGATGTCTTGTTGGAATTCGAAGGTGAGATAATTTATATTTCTCAATTCCTAAAGAAATTGGTGGAGAAATTACATCTTATTTCTAATGAAGGACTTTATACCTGGAGAGATAGGAACACTGGCATGAAAAATGAACTCCCCATAAAAGATGTCATAGTTGATGAAAATACTTTCAAGAATGCTGAATTACAAAGTTGCCTATTGAATATGTGTCCGGAGACTAGAAAAAATGGGGATGATTCTTTTTCTCTCAAAGGAAATTTTTGTCCTGCTAGACAGATCACAAATTCATCATTTTATTCTTACTCTGACAACAACGAGGACAATCTATCCCCTTCTCTATCCTGTAACGCAAATGAGTCAGAAAAACATTTTGCAGCAGTTGACAGGGGAAAATATCTTGCAGCTACTATCACTGAGATTTTGGAACTGAGTGAGCGTTTAAAGTCACTGGAGGCTGACCAAAATTTCATTTAACATACATTTAGTTTAGTTGAGTAGTGAATTGGGCAGCAACTTGTATAACAGATAGCTTGTTATCCACGAGAGAGGACATTCAAGAAAATAGGAGAATAACTGCACATACTCTTTAAGGTACTTTTTAAAAGTTTATTTTTTTTGGTTTTTACAAATATACTGTAGAACTTGCTAATCTTATTATAGCTCCAACATTTTGCATATTTCCTTAACAACTCTTTCTTAACATGCTTGTTTAACATCGTTTCAACTCGTTCTTACTTCCGTCGATCGAACTGTTGCTGTGACACTCAAGAAAAATGTAATAAATACTTTAAAATGAAGATAATAAAAGAATATATATGAGAAAAATTATCTAGAAATTTCCTTCTGGATTTGGCCATAGTTTATGATCTTCTGGAATGAGATTATTATTATGCCTTCCAATTCAAAAGAACTTTTTTCCCCAAAAGTACACCCCTATTATTGGACTTGTAAGACTTGGCGACCATTAATGCAATAAAAGTTATTATTTTATCATGTCCATCTGAAATGAATGATTGTGAATGCATTTTATATTAAGAATCCTTTGTACAATTATCGTTATGTACCATTGCCATATTAAATACCATGCAGTTGGAAGGATACAACTGATGACTTAACATGTGATATTCAATAAAGATCTCCATTTTGAGAAAGAGATGGCAATCTTTCTCTAAAGAATGATTTCCGATTGATTTTTTGATGCAGGTCATCTGTATAAGAATAAATATTATGAAGGATTGGAATAATCAAGTCAAAGAGTTAGCTTGATGAGGTCGAGATAAACTAAGACATGAATCGTAACTGTCACGATTAGGCACACATCGTTTGACCAAAGACAAACATACATCTATATTCTGAATGTGCAAATTTAACATACCAATAGTTTGATGACCTAATAAAGGTCCATATATTAGCGAGTTGGTGTGCATATGAAGATATATGAGAAGTATGATATTTCAAGTTAAAGGAATCATGCATGTTCATAGTTGATGATCCGAGAGACAGAGCTCACTCATGAGTTCGTGCATGGTCGTCTTGTTTATGAAATAAGACACGAATTCGAGATATTAACATATGCTTTTGGAAAGTATATGATTAATATTGTCGGCCAATTATCGAATGAGAAATCCAAGGTTAAGGAAAGCGACATGTGTATGCATTCGGATAAGTCACTGAATAATGAATAAGCGGTATGCATGGGCATATGCGGGGTATATGTGGTTTTATGTGGATTTCTATTTTTAAATTTAAAAATAAATAAAAATCTATAAATAACATTACTAATAAATTTATGTATCAAATTGGAGTTAAAAAAATCTAAGAAAAACAGTTCATATGAGATGATTGAGTAGATGCTTTTAATTGCCTAATATTTAATCACAAAAAAATTAGCCACTTTACATATTAGATGATTCATAATAACAAAACTTAGTACATATACATGCATTACATGGGCAAAACCTCAATCGACATATATTAAAATATTTATCAATATATGGCATATACTCATGAAAATAATACATGAGAAAATATAAAATATTGCATATATATAATGATATAATGCATTGTAATTGTATACAATAGCATTGTATATTCTTACAACTAAATGGAGGAAGAGGTGGAGTTGCGGAGGTAAGCATCTGAATGAGAGGATTGGAGAATTGGAAATGGTGGGGCAGTATGCGAGGCATATGCGGGATATGTGGGGCATATGCAGGATGTGTAGGGCATATGCAGGCCACATATGTGGGGAGGATGTATAATGCACCGATTCATATAATCGATTTCGTCTGCATGTCGCACGGGCATATGCGACCGCATATGCGGCCCATGCGATCGATTTCATGAATATTGGAGAAATCTATTGATGTGTTCCGAATAAGATAATCAAATTAGGGTTTAAACTTCGGATATATCAAAGTCTTTCAGTATAAAGAATGAATGAGGATTGGGAATACTGATGTTAAATCTATTGTGATAGATCATCTACCATGACACTTCCATTCTGGGAATGATGAATCATATGTATTTTAGCTGCTCCATTTCTTAGTTTATTGATTTGAGAGTTAATAGGATTAACTCTCATCTCATTTGAATCAATGTCCAATTCCAATTTCAATATCTAAATGTTAAAAAGTGAAACAGTGATGTAAATGGAAATATATACACTTGAGCTCATTTCTAAACTCCAAATGGTTTGGACTTTGATTAGAAATAGTTAAGGAAGCTGGATTCGGCTCACTGTTGTATTCTCCAGCGCATGGAGAGTGTGATGTGTTTCGTTGAGCTCACTTAGAGTGAATTATTTAGACTCAAGCTTTAACATTCGTAAGTGACAGATTTTCGCTAAAAATGGTATAAATGTTGAAATTAGATAGATATCTAAATTTCAAGTCATTATACTTGGATAGTGTGATCTCCCCAATATTATCTTCAACTATATGCATTTGTATCTCAGGAGTCCTAATTGCATTATGACTCATACTATTTGATTTCAATATTGGGATAATAATTGTTATTGCCATTAGTGTTGCAATAGTCGGCCGACTATCCCGAATAGTCGATCCGACTATGCGGTGCGGTGGGGTACCCGACTGAACATACCTCTAGTTGGGCAATAGTCGGTCCGACCAAATAGTCGACTGATTATGAGGCCGACTAGCCCGACTATGAGGCCGATTGGAGTTTGACTCTTCATATTTTTATTTTTTTATTTTCAATTTTCAATTTTTATGGGTTACATTTTACCACGGTATCGTCACAAATGTCCAATTCTATATGTCTATTATATTGATTGGTACTTTTATCTTGGATTCATGTTAAATAATGACCATATATGTATAAAAATATAAGAATATATGTATTATAAATAATTTTTATATTAAAAAATACAAAACCGAATAATTCCGAATAGTCGTCCGAATACTGATTATTCTCTATTCAGTGACCCCTCCGTCTGAATACCGAATACCGTCTTCTGCAACACTGATTGTCATTCATAAGGGTATTTTTGTTAATATGATTCACAAATGTGATTCACTAATTAATATGAGTGATGACTATTACAACAACAACAACAAAGCCTTTTCCCACAATTAAGTAGGGTCGACTACATGGATTTCTCACCTCCATTCAGATCTATCTTGGGTAAATCTTGGGCTTATATCCAAAAAAACTAAGATCCCTTTGTATAGTCTCTTTCCAACACTTCTTGGGCCGTCCTCGTCCTCTTTTAGCCGACTCAACATCCCAACACTCGCATCTCCTAACTGGTGCATCAGCTGATCTTCTTTGCAAATGACCAAACCATCTTAAGCGGTTTTCTCGCATCTTATCCTCAATCGGAGCTATGCTAACTTTCTTTCTGATTGCATCATTCTGAATCCGATCATTACGTGTGTGTCCACACATCCACCTTAGCATTTTCATTTCTGCTACAACCATTCTCTACACATGTCTATGGTTCACAGGCCAATACTCAGATCCATAGAGCATAGCAGGTCTTACGACTGCTTTGTAAAACTTTCCTTTAATTTTTAAAGGAATTTTCTTATCACAGAGAATAGCAGAGGCTTCTCTCCACCTTAGCCAGCCTGCATTTATTCTATTAGTAACATCTCCATCAATTTCCCCATCATGTTGCAAAATAGATCCTAGATATCTAAAACAATCTCTCTTCTGAGTGTTATCATCACCAATCTTCACCTCGATTCCTTCACCACTGCTTCCATCAAAGGTGCACTCCATATATTCCGTCTTAGCCCTACTTATACGAAATCCTTTATTCTCCAAAGTATGTCTCCAGACCTCAAACTTCTCATTTACTCCATCTCTAGTCTCATTAATCAACACAATATCATCAACAAATAACATACACAAACGTAACTCATTCTGAATGTGACTTGTCAACTCATGCATAATCAAAGTAAAAAGAAATAGACTCAAAGCTAAACCTTGATGTAAACCAATGTTGATGTCAAAATATTTACTCTTCCCAGACGTGGTCCTTATACAAGATAAAGCCATATCATACATATCCTTTATGAGGTTAATGTATAGGACAGGTACTTGTCTCTTCTCCAAAACTCTCCACAATATCTCTCATGGGACAGAGTCATAAGCCTTCTCCAAATCAATAAAGATCACATGGAGGTTTTTCCTTTTAGCTCTATAAATCTCCATTGTTCTCCTCGACAAATGAATGACTTCAATAGTTGAGCGACTTGGCATGAATCCGAATTTGTTTTCTTTTACTTTGGAAACTTGTCTCAACCCTCTTTCGATTACACGCTTCCAAATTTTCATAGTGTGACTCATCAGCTTAATACCACTGTAATTTGAACAATTTTGAATGTCTCCTTTATTCTCACCACGACATTCCTCCAATCTTCAAGTATTTTCTTGCTTCGCCAAATAACATTGAATAGATTCGTAAGCCAAGTCAAACTGCGCTCACATAAAACTCTCCATACTTCTACAAGGATGTCATCCAGTCCTACATTTTTCCCAAGTCTCATAACCTCCAGAACCTCCTCTACTTCCTTTATTTGTATTTGTCTATAGCTTGCACGATTCAAGTACATTTTATTACTATCTAGATCACCCAAGTGATCTCTCTATTTCCTTCCCCAATGAAAAGTTTATGGAAGTACTGCTCCCATCTAGTCTCTATATCCTTCTGAATAACAAGTACGCGACCTTCCTCGTCCTTAATGCATCTCACTTGAAAAAGGACTTTGGTCTTTCTTTCTCTTTCTTTGGCCAACCTGAATATATCCTTCTGGCCCTCCTTAGAGTCGAGATTTATATACAAAACTTCATAAGCTTTTGACTTACTTTCGCTTAAAGCCTTCTTTGTTTCCTTCTTTGCTATTTTGTAGTTTGTGACAGTTTCCTCTGTTATAAATACGAATGATGATTCATAATAATTAGTTAATATTTATGAATATGATTTCATATAATTATTACAAGGCAAATACACGAATATGATTCACATTGAATAAATAAATGTAAATTGGATTTACATTTTTGTTTGGATTTATGAATATTATTCATAAGCTATGAGAATTATTCTCATAAAATTATCAATTTTGATAATTAGATTATTAAATTAATTAATAAAGCAATGATTCTAATCTATATATGGAAAGGAGGCATGTATTGTAAGGACACACGACACGTTCTATGAGAGTCCTAATTGAAGGCTCTCAATTTGTTGCTTAAATTATTAATTAATCGATAATTAAAAGGCGAGTGTTCCGATCCTGGTTGTGTTAAATAGGTACTAAATCATAGCCTTGATCTATGATCCAAGGGACACCATGGTGGACGCCTACTATGAGGAGAAGACTCCATATAGACACTCCATGCTATAAAAGAGAAGGCAATGCCTCCCTTTCAATGTATATGTGTTCTTCCTAATAATTTCAAGTTACCTTGATTATTGAGAGAGGAATTTAGAGAGTAAAAGACTCTCATATACACGTCCTCCCCTCTCTTTTTAAGGCTCTACACGTCCACCTTCAAGTCTTCATTTTCTCTTCTTAGGCATGGCCCTGTGAGAGAGAAGATCATCTTTTTTGTCGTGCTTCGTGTACGTGTAAGAGGAATCGATTTCATGAGACGAAATTGAAATTTGTGGGATGCTACGTAACTCATCATCGATTTCGTGAGTTGTTTAGATTGTTGCACTAGACATTAAGGAAATTGAAAGAGTTTTAAATTCCTAAATCTCCGAGTGCTACTATATAGTATCATACACTGTCAAAAGATCGATATAACCATCGTAGTACAACATGTACTAATTATGTTGTCTCTAATTGAAATGGTGAAGGCACCTAGTCCTGAACATGTTAATTGGTTAAATAGTTGTCACCCTGAGCATCACTTGCAGTGGAAGCACTCCATGGTAGCATTGTCGGCAAAACTTGGCCGGATCCGTTTCAAGAAAGGGTAGCATGAGAAGTCATAATGTATTTTAACAACTAAAAGTAGAATAATGAATTGTACTAAGTAAGAGAGTATACGATATGATAACATCAAGTGCATAAAGACTGAAATGCTTGGATTGCTTTATTATTATTATTTTAATTAGATTAAACTAAGATAATGAGCATGTATCCTGGTTATATCCTGTATTAGATTAATCGTGAGAATATGACTAAGTCATATGATGACATCTATGGTCTCCCATCATTGTGAAGAACTCCACCGCCATGAGTTATATTTTTGGAGACGCTCATACGTAGTCATGACTCCGGAATACAAATTTACAAGGATCAAATTCTTCATTTCTCGAAAGAGATGTGCGTTATGCCTAATGACCTCAATGTTCTTCCTGATATTATTGAGGCAATATTGGATTGCATATAACATAAATTATATTTCGCTCATTGACGGTTGATTTAATCAACAACATGCTAACTCCATATGTAGGCGATGTGGGTATTGAAGATCGAACTGACAATATAAGTTGGACTTATAAAGCGGAAAGAGTTCTCGCTTCTTTCATTATAGTTGCATTTTCTCGTATTATTGGGGAAAATAGAAAGGAGACTCAGATCTCGTAGTAAGGCTGTTGGGTTAGCCAACCTCATGGTTTGAAAACTTATAAGAGAGTTTTTCAAAGTACGAAAATTACGAGAACATCTTGATTTAAAAACATTTAAATGTTTAATCTCCTTAATCAAGATTAATTAAAGTGTATTCTTTAATTTCAGATGAAATCTCTCAACCCATTCAACAATCTGCTTAAGGTCAATCGTTGAGCGATCTAAATTATTCGGATTGAATCCGTAACTTGGAACTCATACTTGAGATAACGTACATAGTGTATGTGCTCTCGTTTATGAAGTATGAGGACCCTCATATGGAGGATGCCTAAGAGTTCAACAAGAAGTGGGACGAGGATCATTTGGTCGCTCGTTACTACATTATTGGATCATTGTCTAATATACTTCAGAAGCAACTTATAGACACTGAATCTGCTCATGACATCCTCCTAAATCTGAAGGAGATGTACAGAGATGTGAACACACTCTTTCTACATTAAGTTCCACTGAGGACATTATGGAGAAAGAATATCCCTCTAGCTATGCAATGGTTGTACAAGTTAAATGGAAGCACGAGAGGAAGCGTGAATTTCAGAAGGATCCGGTCCAAGAGATGAAGAAAGGTCAAATTGGTGATCAATCTTCTAATACTTCGATACATCCGACGTTCATGGAGATAGATGTCTACCATCACTACTATAAGCTAGAATTTTTGGAAGAGTAACCATTCAAAATACCTAAAATCTTAAAGAGGCACAAGTGTATAACTCTACCAAATAAGAAATCTACATTCATCACTGAAGCCAACTTACTCATAGGACGAGAAAGAAGTTGGGTTGTTGATTCCAGTGCTTCTGTTCATGTATGCAATCAGTTGCATATGTTTCAAGATGCCAGAAATCTTGATAGGAGATAGTCATCCAGATGAGATCTGATGCAACTGTTGCAATGATCTCCATTGGAACCTTTAGACTATCATTTTTAAGTACGAGTTAATACCACCGTGAATAATAAAACCCCTAAATGATCAAGAGAGGATGAAAATCATTTAACTATGATATGGTATCAAAGACTTGGACACATATCTATTGATAGGATGAATAGGCTAGTATAGGACAGACATCTGGATTTTCTAGAAGCCTGTTATTTACCAACTTGCGAGCATTGTGTTCGTAAAAAATGTCTCGGGCATCCTTCACTGAGAAAGGTGAACGATGCGAATAAATACTAGACCTAATACATATTGATGTATGCGATCATTTTCGTACTTAGAATCGAAATGGACATCAATACAATGTAACCTTTATTGATGATCATTCATAATATGATTTTGTCTTCTTATTATGTCACACATATGAAACCGTTGAAAAGCTCAAAGAGTTCATAGCTTTGGTTGAGAACCAAATCAGAAAAAAGATAGAATGAATTCCATCTAACCGAGTGGTGAATACCTCTCAGTACCTTAAAGAGAGAGGAATTATTCCAATCTCGCTCCTTCAGGTATTCCTCAACTCAACGGAGTTGTAGAGAGACACAATAGAACCATGTTGTACATGGCGAGATCAATGATGAGTAAAGCAAACTTACCTCTTAGTTTCTGGGGCATGCAATTGAGATTGTAACCTGTCTTAAAAAAAATTCCATCTACATTTGTACATAAAACCCCTCATGAGCTTTGGTATGGTACCAAGACAAGCATACGACACTTGAGGAACTGGGATATTTGGTCCATGATAAAAACGTAGTTGTAAGTAAGTTGAAATCTCACACTAAAGAGTGCTACTTCCTTGGATACGTAAAGAATGGTATTGGATATCAACTTTATGTCCTAAAATTCAAAGTGTATTTGTGTTCTAGAGACATGAACTTTTTGGAGGACGAATTTCATAGAAGTCAAGAAAACAATGAATTAAGGAATTAATCGAGTCTAGTGAGACTGATGAAGTTCCTACACAAGAGACTAAAGAGATAATTGAAAATGATATGCCCATACCTCTTAGAAAGAGTTTGAGAGTTGTAAGACAACATGAAAGGTGTGTATTCCATGTATCAGAAGAGTCTAATGATGATCTCACTTCATTTGATGAAGCTTTGGGTGATCGTGACATGGATAGTTGGATGCTAGCAATGAAGTCTGAAATAGACTCTATGCAAAAGAATGGTATATGGACCCTCGAAGATCCATCTAAAGGGGTCTACCCATTGGGTGCAAATGGATTTTCAAGAGAAAGAGGGGTCCCGATGGGAAGGTGGAGACCTTCAAAGTATGTCTCATAGCCAAAGGATACAGAAAGAGAGAAGACATCGATTATGAGAGGACACTCTCTCTTGTGGTCATATTTAAATCCATCAGGGCTTTGCTTACAATAGCTGCACACATCGACTATGACATCTGGCTGATGCATGTCATGACAACATTCCTCGATGGATACCTCGAAAAAGATATCTATATGGAGCAATCCCATAACTTCATAGTTGAGGAAGGTAAAGTGTGCAAACTAAAGAAATCCATCTATGGGCTCTGTTAGAAGCACATATGTTAAGAGAATATTCTATGTAGCAGGAGCATATGTTAAGAGAATATTCTATGTGCTATTTATGTATCTTCTCCTTTGAGCTCTCTAGGGTTTTGTTCTATATAAGGACCCCTAGACCTCTAGAATTAAACAAGCCTTCTATTCTTTCATTCTTTTTTCATATGGTATCAGGGCAACGGTCCTTCACCAGTGTTCTGACCTAAATCTCTCTGCTACCGCGAGTCCCAAGTCCTCCCTAAGCAGCCACCGCCTACCTGCGACGACTCCAAGTGCTTGCAGCGCAGCCCGCACCATCGCTCGCTGTTCCAGGCAACCCAACGCCACCCCAGGCACTCGTCTGCACCATCCCAGGCGCCCTGTGCCTCCGCTCGCATCCTAGGCGCCCCCCCAGGACCGCCTCGCGCCCTAGTCGACCCCCCAGCATCCCCAACATTGCTATACGCTAGCCCAGGCTTCCCGCATCGCCCTAGGTGCTCGCCAGTGCCGTCCCAGACGCCTCGTGATGCTCCCCGTGCATCAACTGCCTCTCTCTCCTTTGCCGATCACCTAGGGTATCATCACTTGATGCTGATTACCTAATCGATGCACTGCTAGATCTCCATGATGCTTGAATAAGACTGCAAGAACTAACTAGATCACTTTTTCTTGACCTACTCGACCACCATGGCATCTGCAGAGCCCAAGCCCATGAACCCGACTTCTTCTGTGACTGTACATGGCACTTATATAAAGCTAAAAGGCTCCGAGAACTATGTACTATGGTCTAGATCCTTCAAGGTGTTTATTAGTGGTCAGCGAAAGAACTATGTTCTTACAAAAAATCCACCCAAGGAGACAGACAAAGACTACGATACCTGATACGTGGACAACTGCCAAGTGATTACTTGAATGACAAACAACGTCGATCCAAATATTGCATCAAAATTTCTTTACAAGGAGATGGAAAAGGCTATGTAGGAGAGCCTTGAGAACACCTACTCTCAAAAGACAACTAAGTCCAAGCTCTTAGATATCTACACACGGATTTGATTTGCAAATCAGGGAGAAACGACCACAGGCTCCTCACAGGCCTGTTTGAGGAGCATCTTATCTTTCAGCCTGCTTGTTGTGATAAGCAGACAGGTGAGCATGTAGAATGGCAAGTATATCGTTTCTTGTCAGGATTACATCCGCGATACAAGACTGTGAAAGGCCAATTTTTAACTGTTGTTGTGCTACCCACTCTAGAGAATATATGGTTGACTACAAGAACACGATTCTCCCTCTCCTCAGCTATCTACGGAGACTACTGCACATTTTACTAGAGGACGACCTAACTACCAAGGAGGATGATGTCGTGACTTTGGTTGTGGCCGTGAGACTGGACGCGGATGTAACTTCGAACGTGGACGCGAACGGGATCTCGCCACCACCCGCTGTCCAGCATGCGCTCACTGCGGACGCTAGAATCATCTATCTGAACGTTGTTGGGTAAAGTTTGGCATGCCTACTAATGCCAAAAATGCCTATGAGTCTACCTCATACGAAGGCCCATATGATAATACAGATACCTCGCCAAAACAACCATATGGTGATAGTCAGACATCCTTCACTGCATCTGAGTATGCTCGTCTACGTCAGCTGCTGCAAAATTCCGCCAGTATCACTAGTAACTTCGCTCCTACTGCGAGTCTAGCCACTACTTCAGGTACACTTGCCAATATTGCCTCTGCATCCAGCACTGCATGGATCATTGACTCTGATGCCTCTACTCATATGATAGGAGAAGGTTTTCTTCTCACCTCTGCACATCTGTCTTCTGTTGTGAGGATTGTTCGGTTGCCAATGGAGCACATTTCCCTATCACTAGTGTGGGGACTATGGAGTTTTCATCCAAACTCCGATTTACTGATGTGCACTGTGCTCCTAATTTTCCGCTTAGTCTCTTATATGTTCATAAGTTATGTCAGGAACTTAACTGTCGTGTGATTTTTGATGAGTTCTTTTGTTATTTTCAGGACATCTGGATGAGACAGATTTTTGGTAGGGGACATGAGAAGAACAACCTATATTATCTTGATATCCCCTCTGATTCTGGTTTTGCTGGCGCTACATCTATATCCATTGATCCCTTTCTTTGGCATCTTCGCCTCGGTCATCCATCCGCAAAAGCTCTCTCTTTAATGTTCCACGAGCTTTCTACGCTCAAGCCCTTTGAGTGAAGGCGTGTTAGTTCAGGAATCATCATCGAGCGTCCTTCCCTTCTTGTTCTGAACCTCGTCTCAAAAATCCTTTTTCTATAGTCCATAGTGATATTTGGGGACCCTGCCCGGTCCGTACCTTGAGTGGACATAAGTACTTTGTTGTTTTTTTGATGATTACAGTCGATCATCTTGGGTCTATCTGTTAAAAGAACAATCAGAGATTAGCAACATTATTAAGAATTTCTTCCATTATGTCAAAAATATATTTTCCTCCGATGTTGGAATTTTTCGCACAGATAACGCTTTGGAATTCACTCAACATGACCTAACCAACTTCTTTGCATTCCGTGGCACATTCACCAAACATCATATCCTTACTTTGCAACAAAACGGGTAGTCGAAAGGAAACTCAGACACCTTCTAAATATAGCCCAATCCCTCCTTATCCAGATTAAACGAAAGTTCCCAAAACCTATTGGGAGGATGATGTTTTAACTGTTGTCCATCTTGTCAATAGGGTTCCACCTCCATCCCTAAATGGATCCACCCCCTTCTCTCTGCTCTACCTAACTGAGCTACTGTTTCCTCTACCCTTACGAATTTTCGGATGTGTTGCATTTGTTCATAACTTTCATACTACTGACAAGCTCTCTCCTCATGCTAATAAATATGTTTTTCTTGGTTATTCTCGTACTCAAAAAGGTTACAGGTGCTATGATCCAATTGGACATCACTATTATATATCTGTAGATGTAACCTTTTTTTAAAAGACCAGTTTCTTCACATAATTTGTTATTAATATCCCTCTTGATCTCCCACCTCCACCCATTGTCTATAAGAGAAAACAAAAATCCCAATCATCAGATGTTCCATTACCTCTTTCTTTATTACAAGATGATATACCTAATTCAAGTGTCCCCTCCACTGTTGTCCCGGATGTTCCTGAGGAGCTTCCCATTGCTCTACGCAGAACTAAGAGGCAGTGCACACTTCATTTCACTTCTACTGCTAGTTTATCAACCATTGACAGAAGATATGCAGATGCACTCATGACCATTTCTATTCCAAGAGACCACCATAGTGCTTTACAAGATTCAGGATGGGGAAAGGCCATAGATGACGAGAAGGATGCTCGTATTTCCAGGGGAACATGGGATCTAGTGCAATGTCCCAAGGGGACTAAACTCGTGGCATGTAAATGGATCTTCACGACTAAACAATCACCAGATGGGTCGATTGACAGGTTGAAAGCTCGTCTTGTGGCAAAGAGCTTCACACATACATATGGAGTAGATTACTTCGAGACATTCTCACCGGTTGCACGTATGGGGTCAATAAGGACTATCCAAGATTGCAGAAAGCGGTAGTCGGTACTCGGTCGGCAGGGTCACTGACTAAGGATTAATCGGTAGTCGGGCGACTAATCGGATTTAGTCGGCTATTAGTCGGTTTTGAATTTTTTTAATTATTTTAAATATATAAATCAATTTTTATACACATATTCTTATGTATTTGTATTGATTTGTATATTTTCTATACTATCATAATGAAATAAAATAAGTATTGTCTTTAAATATAACATTAAACATATTAGAATAAGTTTGCTTTTAAAAAAATTGAAAAACTAAAAAAATTAAAAAATCTCTATGTAAAAGTCGGCCTTGTAGTCGGGAGACTAGGCGGACTAGTCGGTCCGATTAGTCGGGTTGACTGACTAAAGGTCGACTAGGCCTAGTCGAGTCGGCTACCCCACCTACTCGACTAGTCGGGCCGACTAATCAGCCTAATCGGTCGACTTTTACAACAGTGGGACTATCCTTTTTGTGGCAACTAATAAGGCATAGCCTATCTTTCAGTTAGATATGAAAAATGCATTTCTATATGGCGATCTTGATGAGGAAGTATATATGATGCAACCTCCGGGTTATGAAGTCGAGGGGGAGTGTGTATGTCGACTTCGAAAAGCAATATATGGCCTAAAGCAGAGCCCAGGGGCATGGTTCGACAGACTTACTGCAAAGATAAACACTCTTGGCTTCCAGAGAACAACCTCTGATTATTTTGTGTTTGTCAGAAGACGAACAACTGGTATTGTTATTCTTGTAGTTTATGTGGATGATATGGTCATCACAGGTGATGATGAGAAAGGGATACTAGAGACCAAGGCCTTCCTCCAGAAGGTATTTGTTACCAAGGATCTTGGTCCACTACGATATTTCTTGGGCATAGAAGTACTACACACTAGAGGGGTCTTCATCTTTCACAGAGAAAATACTGTCTGGACATTCTTACGGAAGCCAGATTACTTGGATGCAAGCCCGATGGTATTTCTGCAGATCCTAAGAAACACTTCACATCCTCAAATCCTATCTTTGAAGATATTACTCGATATAGGAACCTGGTTTGCAAACTTCTTTACCTTACTGTCACCATACCAGATATTTCCTATGCAGTGAGCAGATCTAGTCGACACATGGAGCAACCTTGTTACAGTCAATGGCAGGATGTCCTTCGGATTCTACGATACGTGAAAGAATCACCAAGAAGTGGCCTCTTCTATGGAGCAAATGGGTACATCGATATTATTGCATATGATGATGTAGATTATGCAGGCTCACTAGAGGATCGACGCTCCACCATAGGTTATGCTATGATGGTTGGAGGAAATCATGTTATTTGGAGAAGAAAGAAGCAGACTGTTGTATCTAGATCCAGTGTAGAAGCAGAGTACAGGGCGATGGCTCAAGCTACTTGCGAGATCATGTGGCTATTAACTTTTCTGCAAGAACTTGGTATCAAGGTTGCAAAAGTCGGTAGTCGGTACTCGGTCGGTTGGGCCACTGATTAAGGATTAATCGGCAGTCGGACGACTAATCGGATTTAGTCGGACTTTAATCGGCTTTGAATTTTATGATTATTTTAAATATATAACTCATTTTTATACATATATTTACATAGATTTTGTACATTTGTATACAAACATAATAAAATAAAATAAAATAATTAAATTTAAGTAAAGCATTAAGCATATTATAATAAGTTTGCTTATAAAAAAGCAAAACATTAAAAAAATATGGTATCTCCAAGCAAAAATTGGTCGATTAGTGTACTGTGTACCTAGTCGGAATTAGTCGGTACTCGGTCAGCCACCCCACTGACTAGACTAGTCGGACCTACTAGTCGGGCCAGTCGGGCGACTTTTACAACACTGCTTGGTATTGTTGTCACTATTCATATTCCACTACATCGTGGCAACAAATCTGCTACATATATTGTCACGAATTCGGCGTTCCATGAGCGAATCAAGCATATCAAGGTTGACTGCCATTTTATTCGTGATGCTGCCAGGATTGGGAGGGTTACTACTCCTTACATCAACACCGATCTTCAGCTTGCAGACGTCCTCACAAAATCACTACCTAAGAAGCGACTTTCTTAGATTGTTTCCAAGTTGGGCATGACTGATAAATATGCTCCAACTTGAGGGGAGAGTGTTATAAGTATATATATTAAGAGAATATTCTATATGGCAGGAGTATATGTTAAGAGAATATTCTATGTAGCAGGACTATATGTTAAGAGAATATTCTATGTGGTATTTATGTATTTTCTCCTTTGAGCTCTCTAAGGTTTTGTCCTATATAAGGACTCCTAGACCTATAGAATAAAACAAGCCTTTCTATTCTTTCATTCTTTTTCCACAGGCTCAAACAAGCTTCTCGTAGTTGGAACATCCGATGAGATGAAACTACAAAGAGTTATGATTTTGTACAGAATCCAGATGAACCATGTGTATACAAGGAGGTTAGTGGGACTGTCATCGTGTTCATTGTGCTTTATATAGATGACATCCTTATCATTAGGAATGATACAAGATTGATGACTAGTGTTAAGATATGGTTGTCACATACTTTTGAAATGAAAGATCTAGGAGAATCCAATTATCTCTTGGGTTTGAAGTTATTCGGAAACAAAGAAAAGAGGATATTGGATTCACAACAAGGATATATCAATAAGATCTTGGAAAGATTTAGTATGGATAATTCCAAGAAAGGCTTCCTTTCTTTTGAGACATGATATTCACCTATCTAAATGGATGGTTCCACAAACCGCTGAGGAAAAGATTACCATGGCCGTATACCTTTATGCATTGATTGTAGGAAGCTTGATGTATGACATGATGTGTACAAGACCAGGCATCTACCATGCAGTGATAGTGGTAAGCCTACTAAGCCGTAACCAATCCTGCTATGCAGAGAAATACTAGACTGCAGTGAAGAGCGTCTTCGAGTACACCTAATAAGAACTCAAGAATACGTCTTGGTCTATGGAGATAATGATCTACAAATCTTAGGGTACACTGATTCAGATTTCCAATCGGATGTGGATGATAGGAAGTTAACCTCATGGTTCTTATTCATGTTGAACGGCGATGTTGTGAGCTGGAGAAGTAAATAGGACACAATGAGTGACTCAACAACTGACACAGAATACATTGCCACATTGGATACTACTAAAGAGGTTGTGTGGTTGCACAAGTTCGTCCTAAAAGTTGGCATAGTTTCCACATCAGAATCTCCCATCCCATTACTCTGCGATAACATGGGTGCCATAGCGTACGCAAAGGAACCATGGTAGCATCAAAGAAGCAAGCACGTGGAGAGGAAATATCACGTCATATGGGAGATCCAGAGGCGTGGTGATATCACGATCACCAAGGTTTCCTCTGCCGACAACATTGCTGATCCGCTAACCAAGTCATTGACCCAAAAGGTCTTCGACCATCATGTAATTAATATGGGGTTAAGGTTGTACATGAATGACTCTAAGGGATAATGGGAAACTATTGGACTTACAAGCCCTTGGCGACACATTAATGCTATAAAATTATCGTTTTATCATGTATGTTTAAAATGAATGATTGTTAATGCACTTTATATTAAGGTCCCTTTGTACAAGTAGGGTTATGTACCGTGACCATATTGAATACCATACAGTTGGGAGGATACAACTGACTTAACGTGTGATATTCAGTAAAGATCTCTAGTTTGATAAAGAGATTCCAATCTTTCTCGAAAGAATGATTTCCAACCAACTTCTTGATGTAGATCCTCTGCATAAGAATAGAGATTTGGAAGTATTGGAATAATTAAGTCAAAGAGTTGACTTGATGAGTTTGAGATAATTTAAGACCAGAATCGTAACTGTCACGATTAGGCACACATCCTTTGATCGGAGACAGATATACATCTATATGTCTGAGTATGCACATTTGACTGACCAATAGGTTGGTGACCTAACCAAGGCCCATATACCGATGAGTTAGTATGTGTATGAAAGCATATGAGAAGTATAATCTCTCAAAGGATCATACATGTTCCTTTATAATTGATGAACCGGGAGACAAAACTCACTCATAAGATAATTTGGGGTCATAATGAGTTTCATGCATGGTCATCTTGTTTATGAAATAAGACATGAATTTGAAATATTAAGATATGCTTCTGAAAGTACATGATTAATATTCTCGCCCAATTATCGAATGAGAAATCTATTGATGTATTTCGAAGAAGATAATCAAAATAGGATTTGCACTTCGGATATATGGAAATGTTCCAGTATGAAGGATGAATGAGTATTGGGAATACTTAAGGTTAAATCTATTATAATAGATCATCTGCCATGACACTTCCATTCTAAGGGAATGATGAAACTAGATAGATCTTAGTGGCTCCATTTCTTAGCTTAATGATTTGGGAGTCAATAGGATTAAGTCCCATCTCATTTGAACCTAATGTCTACTCCAAAATGTACAAATATTGGAAAGTGAAATGGTGATGGAAATAGAAATATATACACTCCTTGAGCTCATTTCTAAACTCCTAATGGTTTGGACTTTGATTAGAATTGGTCAAGGAAGCTGGATTCAGCTCACCGATGCATTCTCCACTCTTCAGCTCATGGAGAGTGTGATGCATTTCATTGAGCTCATTTAGAGTGCGAATATTTCAGTTTGAGCTCAACATTCGTAAGTGCCAGATTTTCGCTAAAAATGGTATAAACCCTAAACTTAGATAGATATCCAAATTTCAAGTCAGTATACGTACATAGTATGATCTCCCTGACATTATCTCCAAGTATCTGCATTTGTATCTCATGAATCCTATCTAATTGAATTAGGATTCATACTATTTGATGTCAATTTTGGGACAATAAATGTTATTGTCATTCATAAGGGTATTTTTGTGAATATGATTCACAAATGTGATTCATTAGTTAATATGAATGATGATCAATAATAATTATCCAATATTTATGTGAATATGATTCGTATAATTATTATAAATCACATGTGTGAATATAATAATATGATTCACAATGAATTAATAAATGTAAAGGGATTTACATTTTTATTTGGAATTATGAATATGATTCGTAAGATATGAGGATTATTCTCATAAAATTACCAATTTTGACAATTGGATTATCAAATTAGTTAATAAAGCAACAATTTCAATCTATATATGGAAAATGGGATGCGTATTGTGAGGACACATGACACCTTATATGAAAGTCCTAATTGGATTAGGCTCTCAGTTTGTTACTTAATTTATAATTAATTGGTGATTAAAAGGATATAGTTCTCGTCCTAATCTTTGTTGAATAAGGACTAAATCATAACCCTTGATTCATGATCCAAAGGACACCATAGATGATGTCTATTATGAGGAGAAAACTCCTCATAGACGTCCCCCAGAGTTATAAAAGAGAAGGCAATGCCTCTATTTCAATGTATGCTTGTTCCTCCTAATAATTCCAAGTTTCCTTTATCATTGAGAGAGAAGTTTAGAAAGTAAAAGACTCTCTAATGCACGTCCTCCCCTCTCTCTATAGCCCTACATGTACACCTTCAAGCATCCATCTTCTCTCCATAAGCGTGGCCATGCGAGAGAGAAGATCGTCTTCTTCATCGTGTTGCGCGTAGAGGACTCGATTTCGTGAGATGAAATCAGAAGCTTGAGATCTTCTTGGTCTCATCCTTGGGTGGACAACTTCAAGAGGAAGACATCGGCGTTCGTGGAAGCTACATGATTCATCATCGTGCCCACGAGAGAGACAAGCAATGATCGGACTTGATTCGGGAGGTCTTTTGCTTTAAAGGCTCAAGCTTCAAAAGGTTACCCGGATCTTCCTAATATTCATTAGAATATTTGAAACCATATTTGAAAATTATTTCCTTTAGTGTATGGTTTCTCTTTGCATAAAATTTTTGTTATGCTATAACTAGCATTCATACGATGAACACTACGAATACACAAACCGTTTGCTATTTTTCCGTATTTCCATGATGCGAAGTTCATAAATAGTTTATTTGCTTTCTTCACTCATGCCCCTTACCCATCTCTTGTTTTGCAGTGTGCTTCCTTCTCGTACTAAGTGGCCCCTACCTATCACTTCTGCAGCACCCTCCCTCCTGCTGGTTTCGCATGTCGTCCCTCCACGTCTGAAGCAACTCTCGTCCCTCCACATTTTAAGCAACACTCTCCCTCACCGCAGGTAGTTTGCCCCTTTTCCCTCTACCCTTGGCAATGCTCTCGAACCCTTTACATCAGGTAAGGACTCCTATAGTGGCATCTATCACCTCTCCACCTTCTCTAGATATGACTTGCATTAATTTTACACATTGTCTGCATCAATATCAATATATGCTATTTACATTAGGGAAATTGTGTATTAATCCAAATTATTTGCATGAGATTATGATTTGTGAATCTGTTTGCATAGGTGATCAGCCCTGTCTCCTAAGAGGGACAAAGAGATCATTTACTTAAAAATCATAAAAGAAGAAGCTTTACATTGTGAAATCACATTAATTACATCAGTGCGAATTGTTTGCGCCGCATTCACATGTAACTTGCATATACCTGGGATGGAGAATAGAGGATAGAGGACCAAAAGACACATTGCTAATGTGGATGGTGAATGCTTTAACTTCTTGGCTTTACAAACCCAGTTTTCTTATATCCGGAATCTTGACATAGATAATCTGGCTGAGATGGTATAATAAAAAGACCAGTTCTAAGTGATTACATGTGATTCAGTATGTATTGAGATTGATCATTATTATTGTATGCCATAAATAAATGTTTGAAGCAAGTTGATAGGGGTACCGTATGGGAGATCTGTGCTCAGATGATTCAATTAGACTTGGCGTGATTCAATGAAATTGGGACATTATTAGCTAATACTGAATAAAACTAAATCTGGAAATGAATTTAGGGTAATTGTGGGTGTTATTGCAATCAAAGGTCGTGGATAGATCACTATCCCATTTCTACCTCTATTTGCTTTGAATCTGTAGCTTCATTGCTACCATGATTGCAACAGAAAGTATGTTGTATCAGTGCAACAGGGAGTATGTATGATATATGTGAATAACACAGATGAGTTGGTATGCGAATACATTATAACAAAAAATTGTGACCAGAATAATTTCACATGGTACTGGTACACTATCCAACCAAGAGCCAGTGTCGTTCTTGACATCTCGGGGGCCTTATGCGAAGAAAAAATGGGCCCTTATAAAAAATTTGGTGAACAATGAGCTCTTATAGAATCTCATTAAATTTTCGGCTTTAGCATTGCGTTTTTCACCGAAAATTCGATTTTATAAGGATCGGTGAGTTATACCAAAAATTCGATTCTGTAAGTGCCCATTAAGGCACACACTATTTTTTTCTTAAATTAAAGACGGGATCACATGTAAATATGAGATCTTGATGTTGATAGGCCCCGGACCATTGCACTCTAAATCTACCCTCAGGATCGTCCTTGTCGGAGCAGATTAATTAGATCAGAGCTTTTAGCGAGCAGATTTGGTTGTGGTAAGCCAATCCGTGTACTAAGATAAGTTTTAGGTTTAGGGATATAAATATAACAGAAAAGGGAGGCTGCTGCATGTAGCATTCTCCCCCAAATTTTTTATTTTTTTTGTGAAATTTCACCATGTATATTCATCTATATATCCATCCTATATGTCATTCGAATTTCATCAGAAATAGATATTCATATGACTTCCTTCTAGAACAGGTAATTTTAATTGTCTTAAATTTGTTGTAATTGACCTGTTTTGGATGGAGGGCATAGGAGTCTCTGTTTCTGATGAAATTCGAATGACATATTGGAGGAATATATAGATGAATATACATGGTGAAAATTCGCAAAAAAAAATTGGGGGAGAATGCTATATGCAACAACCTGCTAGGTACATAATCTTTTGATTTCACATGAATTTTGTGAGTTGTGGTGAGCTTGGGCTTTTTTAAAAGTCTTCTGTTGGAGGTTTCAACTCACCAACAGGTGAGCATAATGGAAAGACTGATCTACTCATTATATGAAGATCTTGATGAGGTAGAGAAACCCTTGACAGTGCCACATGTAGTTCACATGATAGGTGAGGCATGGTGTCCAAATATCAAGATCAAACCTTCAAGATGTCATCTGGCCTATAAAGACTTGCTTTAGGTTCTTTTCAGTGTTACTTTCTGGAGTGAGTTTTGGATTTTTGATCTGCATTTGAATTCCTATAGGTACACTGTGAGAAATATCAAGATGACCTCGCGCTCAACTCGCCGGCGGCGGTTACGCAAGCCGGCAGTTGTGCGGAGGCCGAGTCACATGCGTGAAACGCGCACAAATCGGGCGTGGTTAGAGAGGGGCGGACTATGCGAGGGACACATCACGCCCTATAAATAAACCTCCTGCTGGAGAGGAATGACACACGGACGCAGCACGCTCCATACCTCGCATAGGGAGCCCTCTCCCAACCCTATCTCTCCGTCTCTCTCGTTCTCTCGCATCACAAGGAGAAGGGCGTACCTGCGATGAAACCCTCACTGGTATCAGAGCACGGACCTTTGACCACGCTTCGCCTCCTCGCGTCGTCATCGGACACCTGAACGGCGGCGCATCACAGCTTGAAGATCGGATATTGTGGAGCTCTTGTCGTCGCCATGTTTTTTCCTCGAGCCCAGAAACCCTAACATTGCACCCGATTCTTTGAGGTATACCTTCTTTTCTCGTGACCCGTGGGACCCATTGGATAGCCTTTTTTTTAAAAAAATGCTTTAAATTAAGTCTGGAAATGATCACGTCTAAGGATATGCTTTTTCATATCTTTTATTAAGTTTTTTTTGCCTTCATATTACGTCCCATTAGTTTAAACGGGAAATACACCTTCATTTTTTATTATTTTTAAGTGTTCTTCAAAAAAATTTGTGTGGTTGATTAATCCGCTAAGAAAATATAGTTTTAAAATAATTTTTTTGTCTTGCAATTAATACTGTACATTAAAGTGTTCTCATATTCATGTTCATGTTTGTTAATAAAAAGGAAGAGACTTAAGTATTGCTTGCAAGTATTTATTTGTTTGTTTAAATTAAAATATTTTTTTGTAAGATTAGTTTAAACAAAGTGTTAATCTTTAAAAAAAACTCAAGTTTTATATATTGCTTAATTGTTTGCAATTGGTTGAGTCATTACATTATCTTGTTTTCTTATAAAAAACTATAGTTCTTTCTTTTACTAAATAAGCTTTTTATTGTATTATTAGTTTTGCATAAACTTTGAAGTTTCTTATTAATTACAAAATCACTTAAGTTTCTGTTAAAAGTTAGTTTTTTTTAAATCATCTTTTTACAGGAAAAGTTTTTTTGATTGAATACTCTTATTAAATAATTAAATTACTAAAATTTCTCATAGTTAAAATCTTTGTTTGATTTGTTAACTCATTCTTTCAACCGTTTTTTTTTCTGAGGTAGCTACAATTGCTATTAAGTTTTTTTTGTTTTTGGTAATATTGCAAGTCAGTCTTTTAATTGCCATTAAAGTTTTTTTACCGGGTGCTTTAATTAAAGTTGTTTAATCACATACCAACATTGTTATTCGGTTTATTGATTGTGAATATTTATAGTTAAAAAGTTTTTTTTAACTTTAATTAATTGTTAACTTAGTTATTAAAAACACTTGCATCTTTCTCTTTCATCAATAACAATCAAAACCTCTTGTGTTTGCTTATTCTTGGTAAATTGCTTAATCTCATACAATTCTACATTCATTGCATTAGATCAACAAATATGACAAGCAAGACAATTGCCACTGAGGTGGGGAAAATAGAGTACCTCAATGGTACTAATTATGAATTGTGGAGTAGAAAGATCTACTATGGCCTGCTACACGATAGCATACACACCATCACAGACAAACTCGGCCCAACTTTATCTGGAAATCCAACTATGGAGGAAATTAAGTCCCACGAGCAGTGGGAGAAAACGGATAATAGAGCTAGGAGCTTTATGCTGACCCACATGGATCTGAACCTGATTCGGGTCTTTGAGACCTACGAATCAGCTTACGAGCTCTGGACTGCGGTTAAGGAGAAATATCACTCCAAATCCGAAGTGAGCGTCCAGCTTCTTCTACACAAGTACAACTCGTGTAGAATGAAGGAATCTGAAAGTGTCCTCGAGCACGTGAACAAGATGATCGTGATGGCCAAGGATCTAGCGGCTGCTGATTGCGCAATTTCGGAGAGGATGCAGATTGCAGCCATACTAGGAAGTCTCCCTCCGTCATTCGACATGGTTGCCACATCTCTGAGGATGAACAACAATATTAAGTCTGTGACGGACCTACCTGCACAACTGGCAATTGAGCAAGACCTCTCTAAACAAAGATCCAAAACTGAGATCTTTGAGGTCGAGGAAGAAGAAGAAGCAAATGTCGTGCACGCGAAGAAAAGGCTAGGCCCCTCCAAGGCGAATTTCAAGGGTAAGAGTGGGAAATACTCACGCGGCTCTTGCTACGATTGTGGCAAATATGGCCATTTCAAGGTCAATTGCCCCAATAAGAAGAAGTAAGGAAATTCTAAAATGCCTGAAAACAAAGGCAAGAAGAAAATGGAATTCGCGGCTGTCGTGGAATGCAACTCTGTCATCACGGACAGTGATGGATGGTGGATCGACTCTGGAGCAACCAGACACATCGCGAAGACGAAGGAGGGCCTGGTGGACTTCAAGGAGATGAGCAAAGGCAAACAGAGGATCTTCATGGGGAACAACACCTACCTGGACGTAGAAGGTGTTGGGACATACAGGCTTGACCTGGGGGATAGCATTATGGTACTAAATGATGTACTATATGCCCCAGGGATACGCCGGAATCTGATATCTGTCTCAGTGCTGCTCAATAAAGACTTCGAAGTTAGGTTTTATAATAAGCGTGTATCTATAGGCAAGAATAAGAAGGTCTATGCGATGGGAAAGTTTGTGCCCAAGCATGACCTGTTTTGTCTTCCTGTAATAAATTCTAGTGAATCAATGAATGTCTCTTCTGAGTATCCCTTGTGTTGTTTGTCTGATTATGACTTGTGGCACATGCGACTGGATCGTCTAGGAAATTCCAAGATGGATCAAATGATCAAGGCAAATTTGTTGCCTAAGATCACGGGTGCAAGGACATTGCCCTGCGAACACTGTCTGACCGGTAAAATGACGAGAAGACCCTTCTCAACTGGAATTCGATCAACAGAGTTACTAAGTTTGATCCATTCAGACATATGTGGACCATTGAGAGTCAGCACACATAGAAATAAGGAATACTTCATAACATTCATTGATGACTACTCTAAGTTCTCCTATGTCTATCTCTTAGGAAGAAAGTCGGAAGCAGTTGAAACTTTTAAGAGATATAAGACAGAAGTGGAGACAAGATTGGGAAAACCAATCAAGATTCTTAGGACAGATAGAGGTGGGGAATATACCTCAAAGGATTTTGAGGATTATTGCATTCAAGCAGGCATTCGTAGGCAGACTACAATGCCATATACACCACAACAGAATGGTGTAGCAGAAAGAAAGAATCGAACTTTGATGAATGCAGTAAGATGTATGCTTTCACACTCATGCCTCTCCAAGAAATTTTGAGGAGAGGCAGTGTTACTGCGAACTACATACAGAACAGGATTCCCACCAAGTCCGTAAAATCAACGCCATATGAAATATGGAATGGCAGAAAGCCTGAGTTGGGCCATTTCCGGAAATGGGGATGTGTTGCACATGTTCTGGTACCAAGTCAGCTTAGGGACAAGCTAGACTTCAGGACATTAAAGTGTAAGTTTATTGGATATAGTGAAAATTCTAAAGGATATAGGTTCTTCCATGAAACTAAAAGTCTGATCGAAAGTCGTGATGCAACCTTTCTTGAAATTCATCAAGAAAAGGAGCATGAAGTGGAGGAATCAGATCCTCTGATTGTCTTACAAGACAATGAAGACGACTTGAATATCATACAAGAACTTGAGGATGATATCGATCATCCAAATATAGAGAATGAACCTATGGAACATGATGATCCTTTAGAGGAAGTGGGTGGACCCACATAACCCACAAGTATAATCGGCAATAAGAGACCCAGAACACGACCCGCATGGATGGAAGATTACCATTTCTATGGATGTGAGGCGTCGTGCTACATCGTGGATGAGGATGTCGCAGATTGTACAGATCCCATATCCTTTAATGAAGCTATGGCTTCATCTGAGTCGGAATCATGGTCGGCCACCATGAGAGATGAGTTGGACTCAATCGAGCGAAACGGTGTTTGGGAATTATGTGATTTGCCAGAAGGTAGGTAATCCATAGGATGTAAGTGGGTATTCAATAAAAAGTATCGAGTTGACGGTACTGTTGACAAATATAAAGCCAGATTAGTTGCCAAGGGTTATACTCAGCAAGCTGGAATAGATTTCCAGGAAGCCTACTCTCCAGTGGCTAAGTTTGCATCCATTCGGATGATCTTAGCCATAGTCGCATATATGGATTTGGAATTATTCCAAATGGATGTGAAGATGGCCTTCATTAATGGAGAATTAAGGAAGGAGATTTATATGCGACAACCTGATGGATCTCAGGTTGAAGGTCAGGAGAAAAAGGTTTACAAGTTAAGAAAGTCATTATATGGCTTAAAGCAGTCTTCACGGCAGTGGTATCTCAAATTTCATGAGAAAGTTATTCAATTTGGTTTTGTTTCAAATAAATTGGATAACTGTGTGTATGTCATGAAGAGTGGGGGCAGGTTTGCAATCATGTCATTGTATGTAGATGACATTCTGCTTGCAGGTAATGACATACAAATGCTCAATGAAATCAAACAGAAATTGAGCAATGAATTTGAGATGAAGGACATGGGCGAAGCATCCTATGTTCTTGGAATTCAAATAACAAGAGACAGGAACTCAAGGATATTGAGCCTTAGTCAGGAAAGATATTTGCATACTGTATTAAAGAGATTTGGAATGCAGAATAGCACTCTAGCTCCAACACCACTTGTGATGGGAAAGAGACTCAGCAAGAGTCAGTGTCCCGGAAAGGGGCAAAAATCTTTAGATGTACCATATGCACAAGCGGTAGGAAGTTTAATGTATGCAATGATGTGTACTCGACCTGATTAGCTTATCCAGTAAGCTTAGTCAGTAGATATCAAAGCAATCCTGGTCCAGCACATTGGGAAACTGTAAAGAGGATTCTTCGATATCTGAAAGGAACAGTACATCTGGAACTTGTGTATCAAGCAGAATCGCTTGAAGTGGTAGGCTACTCCGATGCTGATTTCGGAGGGGATGTAGATGATAGAAAATCCACATCAGGTTACCTGTTCATGTTTGGTGGTGCAGCCGTTTCTTGGGGTAGCAAGAAACAAGGATGTGTATCTCGACATACACAGGAGGCTGAATATATTGCATGTAGCATGGCCACCACTCATGCCGTGTGGATCAGGCGTTTTCTAGAGAACTTAAGCCTCGAATTGGTCAAAAGGCCAATTGAAATGTATTGTGACAATCAAGCTGCGATAAGATTGATCAATAGTGGGGCTAATAGTTCTAAAGGAAAACACATTGAGATCCAATATCATTATATACAAGATATAGTGGAAAAGCAAGAAATCACGGTAACCTACATACCTACCAGTGACATGTTGGTTGATTCTCTAACCAAGGGAATAGCAACAGGAACATACATTAAACATGTTGGTTTAATGGGACTCAGAAATGCATGAGTCAGGGAAGAGGTATTTCATGAACAATGAGCCTCACTAAAGACATCTCCATGTGTATACTACACGAATAGTGGGAGTATAGAATTTTTTTTGATCGCTTCGGTCAAGTGGGAGATGTGAGAAATATCAAGATGACCTCGCGCTCAACTCGCCGGTGGCGGTTACGCAAGCGGGCAGTTGCGCGGAGGCCGAGTCACACGCGTGAAACGCACACAAATCGGGCGTGGTTAGAGAAGGGCGGACTATGCGAGGGGCACATCACGCCCTATAAATAAACCTCCTGCTGGAGGGGAATGACACACGGACGCAGCGCGCTCCATACCTCGCATAGGGAGCCCTCTCCCAACCCTATCTCTCCGTCTCTCTCGTTCTCTCGCATCACAAGGAGAAGGGCGTACCTGCGACGAAACCCTCACAAGCCTTTCAGGCATCCGTGGATACCATAGACCGCTTTGAGTTGAAACCCATTGTATGGGTTCTAAGCATGATTTCATGAACTAGATCACTTGACTTCTGACCAAATTTCATGAACTTGTATTGCAGCATGCAAGATTAGAGTAATCTTACCATCCATAGTATGGGATATACACTCATGTTATTGGTTTAGAAGTTCTTGGATCAATCTTGTCATAATGGAGCAGTGGAGCTTTTAGGCAAGAACTAAAGAAACTTGGGAACAATCTGGTCTCATCTTCTTCTCCACTTATAGATATTGGAAATGGTGTTCTTCTTCTTCTCCACTTCACATTCGCTTCTTTCTCCTCTCATTTTGTGGTGGAGGTCTTGCAAATGTGCAACCCAACATATTAGAGTAGATAGGGATGTTGATCCTATACTAGATCAAGGATCGATGTACCTCAGAAATCTTGCCTACATCTGATATTCTTTATTTCTGTTTGTTCTTTCACAACATACAAGATATTAAAGCATGATTAGAGATGTTCGCCCTAATGGTCTTCTCGACCTCATCGCTACATTGAATTGTCATAATAAGATAACTCTTGCCATTTTTAAGCTCCTTAACAAATCGGTTCCGATGAGGCACTTCCCAACCATCTTTTTTTGCTCCATCCATCATATGAAGTGTTTAGTGAAGACCTCTTCACGTCTATTCTTGAATAGTAATGCTGGGATGCCAATGCACTTGGAGCCTTCAACCACTAGCTGGGAGGTCGAAGCTCCTTTTTCTTCTTATAGGAAATTAGAGCTTATACTCTCTATATCTTACTTCCTCTTTTTGGAGCTTGATCTATCATTTGAAGGTTATCCTCCCTCTTGGAGATTGCTCTTCCTTCAGATCTTATGATCACAACAAGTTCACCCATTGTCCATGATTGATGGCATGACAACACTTCATCTTGGGCATGAGAGCCCATGGAGAGATACGCAAAAATTTTTTATCGCAAATTATACCACTCCAAATCTTAAATAAGACACTTTCGTATATGCATTATTGTTAAGGCCCTCAGTATGATTAGCAAGGTGCGCAATATCGATATCGATATATCGGTCTGACCTGGAAAAAGATATATCGGGATATATCGACGATATCAGTGGAAATGTAAAAAATATCTCAAAAAGCCATTTTTCCATTTTTTTTGCAAATTAAGACATCCAAGTTATTAAAACAACAAATAGCATACAAATACACACTTATATTACACATGTCGGTCATTTATACTCCATATATCACACATATCAGATATCAAACATATCATTGTTAATGTTGATTGTTGGCTTATAGATATTAGAAATGGAGTTCATCCAAGCTCTTTAACACTAAATAACTTACAAATATATAGTTAGATCATACACATCGATAATCTATGACCCTTATGTCACACATATCGATCATACATAACATATCGTTCTTAATGTTGATTGGTGATTAATAATTGGAATTGGAATCGAAGTAGCTAGAACAGATGTTTTGTTCATTAAAGACAATGAACGACATTGAGACGAGTCTTTTGATTCAAAACATGTAGACTATGATTAATGAGACAATGTTTCTCTCATACAAATAACTTTCGACGATGGACAAGATTCTACCATTCTAGTGAAGTAAAGAATTATTTACAGACTTACAAACAACTAAAGTTTTATCTATTCACAAAAATAAATGAAAAAATGTAAATCAATGCGATATTATAAAAGATATTGCCTAGTCATGAGGGGTTCAGAACCAAGGGGCGTTGGAGAACCTTTGAGAAGAATTCACAGCAGACTTGGGGCGAAATGAGGCAAAATGGGTGGAAAAATGACCTAGCAGCTTCACTTTCTCATCGATATATCACCAACACGTGATATAACAAAGATATATCATTGATATATCAGGTTCGTATCGTTGATATCAGACAATTCGAAAGGAGACCTGATATCGATATGCACTCCCAACCGATACCAATGTATCAGTTATATATCGTCGATATCATGATATTTCTCACCTTGACGATCAGAGATACATACCATGACCAATTTAAATATCATATTGGTGTTAATCTAAGCAAATATATTTTAGAGGTTGATGCATAATTGTAGATCTAAGGATTTAGATTGAGGACACAACTAAAATCACAAAGTGATATTCAAAGACGATCTCCAATTTGAGAAGAGACGGCAATCTTCTCCAAAAACTAACATTTGGTTGACGCTTTTGATGCGAGACATCTGTATAAGAATATATATTCAGAGGTGTTGGTATAAGTAATGTGAGCTTGAGGCAAACCATTTTTATAATAAAGGTTAATGTAATGTCTGATATATCAATAAAAGTTATTGGTTTATTTCACTCCCTGTCTAAGATTAAATGAATGGATGCACAATAAGGTCCCTTAGTGCAATTAGGGTTATGTACCATGGCTATCTTGACGATCATACAACTGTTGATTCAATTATTGAATCGTAGAGGTTATTGCTTAGATGAATATCTAAAGAGTTAGATTGATTACTCATCAAGCACCGTCAAATGATTATTAAGATATGATCTCCAGTCTGAGTAGATGGCAATCATTTCTCTTTTGGTCGATATCTAACAGACCTCTTGATGCACGTCCTCTGCATAGGAATATAGATTCAGAGGTGTCATATTAGTTAGGTCAAAGAGTTGACTTAATGAGACCGAGATAACAAGGTCATATGTCATATACTATCATGATATAAGCATGCATCCTCTGACCGAAGATAGATATATTGATATATGTCTAACTATGTACATTTGGCAGACCGATAGGTTGATGACCTAATCAAGGTCTATACACCAACGAGCTAGTGTGCATATAAGGGCACATGAGTAATACAATATCTCAAAGTGGTCATACATATTTACTTTTGAATTGGAAGACATGAGCTCACTCATGAGGTATTGGAACCGATCAAATTCCATGCATGGTCATATTGCTTGGAAGCATGACAAGAATTTGTAGGTATGATATATGCTTTTGGAAGGCATATGATCTATACCAACTCCTAATGGCCGAATGCGAAACTTAATGATAAGACCCTAAAGATGACAATGCAAATTGATCTGTATCTTTGGGTTTATTTTTGATCTTCCAGTATGCATGATGTAAATGTGTTAGAAATACCTAAAGGGTGATGTGATCATGAACGATTGTATAACCATGACGCTTCCATTCCGAGGGAGTGATGAAACATGTTTGGATTTTAGTGACTCCTCTTATCAGAGAAGTGATCTGATCTTGATCCAAATGTTGGACATTGATCTGAATGAGATTCAGATGCAATGAGAAGATTAAATCTACGGTTTTGATTTAATCAAGCATATGTGAGATCAATATCTGGATTTGAGATGTGATTTCAATATCCAAGTCACTATATGTGGAACGTACAATCGCCCTATCCTTATCTCGAAGTATCCACGGAGACATCGTATAATTCTTGAAAGAGTTCAAGAGTAATTCCATTGTTAAATTATATCCAAACATTGAGTTATTGATAACTAAATGTGATTTAATTATCATGAATAATGTGAATATAATTCATATTAAATACATGAGAATGATGATCCAAGATAATTAAATATAATTTAATTATCAAGTATATGAAAAGTGTGGATAGTGCTATCCATATTATTTGTATATATTATAAATGTGATTTATAATATATTAGAGAGAGCTTGTTGTAAATAGTGTCTTCAAATTAATTTTTGATGTAAATTGGATTCAAATTGGAAATTAATTAGAAATACAATTTACATTTTATTTTGGGTTGTTAATGGCATGGTTGTAATATTCACAAAATTAATTTGGAAATATTTTTGTGTATTAATTTACAATAATTTTTTTGTAAATAATTAAGGGATTATGTGAGATAAATTAATCTTACATAATTGGAAGGAAAACCACCTTCCATATATGAATGGTGGACGACCACCTTGACTTGGTCAAGTGGCCATCCCCACCATATGTAGAAGGTAGGTTGCCACCTTCCTTATCCCTTGATTAATTATTGATTTAATCAAATTAAATTATATTGATAATATCCCTATATTTAACATGATTTAAATTAATTATATATTATTTTGTTTTTACAATATAATCATGACCATGGAATAGAAGCAAAAATCAATCTCAACCATTAATTTTGTATTTCACGTGGATTGTGATCCATGGACTCCCAAAATACTATAAAAGAAGAGGCAACCCTAGCTTTTCTTTTACAACAATTTGCAAGTCTATCTCTCTCTAATTCTCAGTGTACACGCCTCATCTATTTCTCTCTTTCTCCAGTGTGGACATCCATACTTTGTGCTAGAAAGAGAGAGAGAGAGAGAGAGTCGTAGCCATCACGACACCGGTGTACTGCTGGATTGATTCCTTGTGGATCTCTATCTTCTTCGGTGCTTCTTGTTCATGAAGAAGACATTAGGTTTCATGCGATGAAATCAAGAGTTCCAATGCTTGGATCTTCACCTTGGATTGCGAAAAGCCCGCGTCTCATCAACATGCTCGCAAGCATCTCCTACATCAGACCGGACTTGAGATAGGAGGTCTCTTCGCTTAGAGACTACGATTGCAACCACGGGTCAAGAGTTAAACCTACATTTTGCTTGTGGTTTGTTGAAACGATCTGAGAAATGTTCTTAGATCATGTGGTTTCATCATTTTAATTTTTTTTAAATTCCACTACATCGAGCAACTAGTACGACTAGTCGCTCCGATCGCATGCGATGAGATCATCAAGCTTCCATGATGTGGTTAAGGATCTTTCCATATCCTTAAGTGGTATTAGATCCTTGGTCAAGGTCTTGAATATGATTCAAAAATCCTAGGAGATCATGGTCCATGTTTTGGATGCGCGTGAATTATTATTTTTGCATTAGACGCAAGATTCGAATCAATTTTTGTTGAAATAAAAAGCTATTGTTTGTTCACTGTTTGGACTTATTTTTTGGTTAATAAAATGTATTTAGAATGTCTAAATATGTCTCAAAATAGTAACCTTTAATTGGACCAAAAAATGCATGGAAATGATTTGAATGGTTCTCGCTGTGGAAAATTATTTTGCATGTATTCACGGATCTATAACAAAATTAATTTTGCTTACTGTTTTTCCGTAATGAAATGTGAAATAAAAACTTGGATTAAGTAGAGAATCAAACCAACAAACTGCTCGAATTTATTTCGCGTGATTCCGACTCTGTTTGCCCTAGATAATCCATGTTTAGTGGAGATGTGTCGGAAAATGATTAGATCATCAAGTCTCTTTACTTAATGTGTTTATAATTAAATCGAAATCATGCAAATTATGATTTTTCTTGATTAAATATGATACCTAATACGTATGAAAATACTTAATTAACCATCACATGCAATTGAATGAATGTTACATGAAAACCCTAATTTATTCTACTATAGTTGTAGGACAATCTCTACATGCAAAATATTGTTTCTTGAATAAGATTGGGCATTTATTTAGCAAATCTTATTATAATATTAATCAAAAATGTTTTGATAATATTATATGGTATAACTTCAATTGAATGATCGATTATCATCTCAAATACAAAATGATCAAATCACATTATCTTGACCCGAGACGGACATGGTGTCTAGTCGAGGATCGATGGGGTAACAGATTGCTCCGTGAGTGGTCTATCTCACATCATGTACGTATTGACCATGGCAACGAGTAAGGAAAGGATAATATTTGAAGATATCATGATGTATTTTTCTAATTATTAAAATTTAAATAATACGTATTTTGAGATTATACCATCCTCTCAAGTACCAATCAAGATTGTTTGTTGGTTGATTAAATTGGATTGATAATTGATTTAATATGGTTAAATTGATTTTATCCAATTAGTAACACTATTATGAATAGAGTAGTATTTCCCTTGAAAGAAATAATTATGTGAATATGATTCATAATAATTAATTAAAATTTGAATATGAGGTGGATGCTCACATAAGTAATATCCATGATCTTCTGTCAAGGTGAAGAGTTCCGTCGCCAGGGATTGTATGTAAGAGACGCATGTTCAAAGTGATAGCTCATGCATACAAGCACATCTGGATCGAACTCTCTTGAAAAAGTAATACAATATGCGTAGTGATCTCAATATCAAGTCTTCATATTATTGGGATGATATTGGATTACACATAGCAAATTCTAATCATGTTGATGGTTGGTTTAATTAACGATGGGTCAACATCACCTTAGGGGTGGTGGGCATGAGTGTTAAATACCAAATTGGGAGATAAAAGTTAGATTTGCAAGGTGGAATGTATTCCCGCTTCTTTTTATCCGAGTTAGAGGTTCTCATATTATTAGGATGTAACAAAGGTAAAAAAAAGATCCCAATTCTTGTTAGATATATAGCGGTAAGTATATCTCTTGCTTTGAAAGTGATTAAAGGAATGTACTTTCAAAGTTGAAAATGCAAGACTAATTTGACTAAAAATCTTTAATCAAAGAATTTAGTGTTTGAATATATATAATTATTTAGTACATTCTTAATTTTAGAAAATAAAGTCCATGAGTCTACTCAATAGGCTTCTGGAGGTCAACCAATTGACCATACCAAATTACTCGGATTGGATCTTTAATTGGATCTTCTCCTATCTACGGAGTGTGTATCGTGTGTTGTCCAAGGACAAACATGAAAACTCTAAGATACCGAAAGATATCAAATATAACAAAAAATATGATGAAGATTATACATTAGTCATATGTTAGATTTTGGGGTCTCTCTCCAATGTGCTTCAGAAGCAATATGTAGAAATCGAGACCTTCCAGGATACAATGCTGAATCTTAAGGAGATGTTCAGTGATGTCAATCGAACTTAGTGTTATAATGTTATGAAAGAGCTTACTCACCGCAAGATGCAGGAAGGGACTTCGATTCGTGAGCATGTACTCAAAATGTTTGGGCACCTCTCGGAACTGGAAACTCTCGAGGCTAACATGGATGCAGATATGCAGTCCAACTTCATTCTGCCATCGTTCCCTAAGTCTTTCAATAACTTTATGGTGTCATTCCGCATAAGGTGAATTGGTCTAATGTTGAGTTATTGGCTTCATTAAAGTCTGTAGAAGACGTAATGAAGAAAGATAATCACTCTAGCAGTGCAATGGTTGCACAAGTCAAGGAGTAGCGCGGTAAGAAGCAAGGATCTCGGAAGAGTTCAGTACAGAAGAGAAAGAAGAAGATTCGAAGTGTTGGCTAATCTTCTACTGCTTCCGTACTAGTGACATCAAAGAAGACTGATGTGTGTTATCACTACAAGAAGTCGGGACACTGGAAGCGTAACCGCTGAGATTACCTAAAGTCTATTGACAAAGGTAAATCCCTAGTAGGTATGAATTCTATTTCATCATTCAACCTAATTTTCTCGTAAGACGAGAAGGTTGTTGGGTCATTGATTCTGGTGCTTCTGTTCATATATGCAATTTGTTGCATCTATTTCAGGAAAGTAAGAGTCTTAATGAAGGGGAGATAGTCATCCAGATGGGATCTGATGCAACTGTTGCAGCAGTCGCTGTCGGGACCTGCAAACTATCATTATCTAGTGGAAGAGTCCTAGTACTTAAAGAATGTCTTTATGTTCCAGATGTCAAAAGGAATTTAATATATGTATCTAAATTAGTTAGAAGTGGATATTCGTTTCTATTATTTAATAAACTTGTCATATGTCATTATGATAAATATATTGCAGATGGTGTTATAACTTCTGGTGGACTCTATGAATTGTGCATTGATGAAAATGTCATGAATGTTACTGCCACTAATAAAAATCCTAAAAGATTTAGGGAGGATGGATATCATATGGATATGATTTGGCATCAAAGGATTGATCGTTTATCTGTTGATAGAATCAATAGATTGATAAAGGATGGACCCTTAGATTTTCTACAAGTCCAATCTTTACCCACCCATGAACATTATATTCGATGTAAAATGACTAGGATGCCTTTCCGTAACAACGTTACTCGATGCGAGATTATTCTTAACCTAATACATACTTAAGTATGGGGTCCCTTCTGTACCGTGACTTCAAATGAGTATCGATATTATTTGATGTTTATTGATGACCATTTGTGATACGGGTCCCTATTACATCATAAATCTGAAACTTTGAAAAGTTCAAAGAGTTCAAGGTTTTGGTTGAGAATCAAACTGATATGAAGATTTAACATATTGGATTTGACCGAGGTGGCGAGTACCTCTCAGATGAATTTAAGGAATACCTTAAAGAGAATGGAATTGTCTCCAATCTCACTCATCTTGGAACCTCCAACTTAATGGTGTTGTCAAAAGACACAATAGAACCATCATGGATATGGTTCGTTCAGTGATGAGTAAAGCACATTTACCACTTAGTTTCTTGGGATATGTAGTAGAGACTGCAATATATATCCTGAATAAGATTCCTAGCAAGTCCATACATGAGACTCCTCATGAGATTTGGTATAGAACCAAACATAGTGTTACCACTTAAGGATTTAGGGTTGCTTCGTCCATGCGAAGAACGTGGACTTAAGTAAGCCATAATCTCGTACTCGTGAGTGCTACTTTATTGGGTATGTTAAGGATGGTATTGGATACCAACTTTACGACCCGAAGACTCAAGATTTTTGTCTTCGGAGATGTAAAATTTATGCAGGATGACTTCCTTGAGAGTCAAGACAAAGATGAAGTAAGGGAACTCATTGAATCCCCTGAGGATACTGGACTTCCTGAATCAGAAGCTGAAGAAGTAAATGAAGATGTAACACATGAACCTCTTCGAAGGAGTTTGAGGATGGTCGCACCACATGAAAGGTACATATTCCATATGTCAGGTGAAATTGATAATGATCCAGCTTCATTAGATGAAGCACTTGTGGATCATGACATGGATAGATGGGTGTTAGCAATGAAGTCAGAAATTGGCTCCGTGCATAAGAAAGTATATGGACCCTAGAGGATTCACCTAAAGGGATAAAACCCATTGGGTGTAAACAGATCTTTAAGAGAAAGAGGGGACCTGATGGGAAAGTAGAGACTTTCAAGGCACGGTTCGTAGTCAAGGACTATACACAGAGAGAAGGCATTGATTACGATGATACATTCTCTCCTGTGGCTATGCTTAAGTCCATCAGGGTACTGCTAGCTATAGCTGCATATCTTGACTATGGCATATGGTAGATGGACGTCAAGACGACTTTCCTCAATGGATACCTCGAGGAGGATAACTATATGGATCAACCCCAAGGCTTCATAATCAAGGAAGGCAAAGTATGCGAGCTGAAGAAATCCATCTATAAGCTCAAATTAGCTTCTTGTATCTGGAACATCAGATTTGACGAAACTATAATGAGTTATGATTTTATGTAGAATCATGATGAGCCATGTGTGTACAAGAAGCTTAGGGGGAGCACCATTGTGTTTATCGTGTTTTATGTAAATGGCATCCTTATCATTAGAAATGATACATGGATGATGACCAGTGTTAAGATTTAGTTGTCCTATACCTTTGAGATGAAAGATATTGGAGAAGCCTCTTACATATTGGGTTTGAAATTGTTCAGAAATCGAGAAAAGAGGATTTTGAGATTGTCACAACATGGATACATTAAGAAAATCTTGGAGTGTTTTCATATGGAGAACTCCAAGAAAGGCTTCCTTCCCTTAAGACGTGGTATCCACCTATCTAAAGGGATGACTCTTCAAAGTGTTGAGTAAAAGAATCCATGGTTGGATGCTCCTACGCATCAGCTGTAGGAAGCATAATGTACGCCATGATATGCACATGGCCAGATACCTGCCATGAAGTGGGAGTAGTAAGCCGTTACCAATCATGTTGTGGAGAGCAACACTGGAATGCAGTGAAGAACATCTTCAAGTATCTAAGACATACACAAAATTACATCTTGGTCTATGGAGATGGTGATCTCCAAGTCTTAGGATACAATAGATTCCGACTTCCAGACTAATATTAATGATCGAAAGTCAACATTAGAGTTTGTGTTCTTGTTGAATGATGGTGTTGTGAGCTGGAGAAGCAAGAAGCAAGATACTAAAATCGATTCAACAATAGCAGCTGAATACATTACCGCGTCGGATGCTACAAAGGAGGCGGTATAGATGTGCAAGTTCATCATGGAGCTTAGCATAGTTTCCCCTGATACTCTTATCCCTCTACTCTGCAAAAACACATAAGCCATAACTCAGGTGAGGGAAACCAGATGGCATCAAAAGAGCAACCACGTGGAAAGGAAATATCACATCATTCGAGAGATTCAAAAGCGTGGTGACATCGTCATCATCAAATTGTCCTCTACTGACAACGTTGTTGATCTGCTTACCAAACCTTTAACACAAAAGGTTCTCGACCAACATGTAATGAGTACGGATTTAAGGATTGTACCTGAATGGTTCTAAGGGCTAGTAGGAGATTGTTAGCAATGTGAGCCCGAGGCAAACCATTCCTACAATAAATATTATTGTAATGTTTGATAAGTTAATAAAAGTTATTAGTTTATTTTACTCCCTATCCGAGATTAAATGAATGGATGCATTATAAGGTCCATTGGTATAATTAGAGTTATGTGCCATGGTCGTCTTGAAGATCATACAACTTTTGATTCAATTAGAGGCTCGTGCTTAGATGAATATTTAAAGATTTAGATTAAGGACTCATTAAGCACCGTCAAATGATTATTAGGAGATGTTCTCCATCCTGAGTGGGAGATGGAAATCCTTTCTCTTTTGGCTGATATCTGACCGATCTCTTGATGCAGGTCCTCTGCATAGGATTAGAGATTCAGAGGTGTCAGATTAGTTAGGTCAAAGAGTTGACTTAACAAGATCGAGGTAACCAAGTCCTATATCGTATACTTTCATGATATAGGAATGCATCCTCTGGTTGGAGATAGATATATTGATATTGAAGGATATGGTTAGATCCTCAAGCGCATCACGGAAGCGTGATCGTCGTATCGGATACGACGAAGAACGACTAGTCGTACTAGTTGTTCTAGGCAGCGGAAATTAAAAAAAAATTCTTGCGACGAAACGACATGATCCAAGAACACTTCTCGGATCGTTTCGTCTAAACCACAAACAAGTATTAGGGTTACCTCTTGAAGCGTGGTTGCGATCGAGTCTCAAAACAAAGAGACCTCCTGTCTCAAGTCCGATCCGACGGAGGAGACGCTTGCGAGCGCGGGGATGAACCGCGTGCTTCTCGCAATCCATGTTGATGATCCAAGCGGCGGATCTCCTGATCTCGACACACGAGGTCCGATGTCTTCTTCAGGAGCGGGGCGCACCGAAGGAGACGGAGATCCACGAGCAAACCATCGGGCAGCATAACGACGATGCCGCAGCGATGGATAACCTCTCTAGGGCATCCATGGTGGACGACCACATGAGAGGGAAAGAGAGAGGACGTGTAGAGAGAATGAGAGAGAGAGATTTGTTGCCTCAACTTATGTGTCAAGAAGAGCAATGGGGTGCCTCTCCTTTTATAGGGTTTTGGGATCCATGGATCTCAATCCATGTGTCAACACAAATCCAATGGTCCACATTAATTTGTGTTTCTTTCAATGGTCATGATTTGTTGCTAAAAACACAACAACAATTAATTTAATTTAAATTAAATATATGTTGATAAATCAACACAGTTTAATTACAAAATTAAATCATCAATACATGGAGATAATGAAAGGAGAGAAAGCCTCCTTCCATGTGGAGAGGGGGGACGGCCTCCCTTTCCTAATGGGAGTGGTGGCCGTCCACCCTCCTCCATTAGGAAGGTGGCTATTTCACCTTTTATGTAATCTCCATTATTTGCAACAACTTTTGTTTCACATTAATTTCACAAAAAATAAATCCAATTTATTTTGTGAACATTGCAATCATGCCATTGAAAAATTGTGAATCACATTCACAACCCAAAACAAAATGTAAATTACATTTTCAATTTGATGTCCAATGTGAATCCAATTCACATTAACATTTAATTAATAAATGTAAATTACAAATAGCTCTCTCTTATATATTATAAATCACATTTATAATATATATGACTAATATGGATATTGCTATCCACAGTATTCATATCCATGATAATTAAATCATATTTAATCATCTTGGATCTCTATTCTCTTGTGTCCAAATAATATGAATCACATTCACATTGTTTACATCTTTGATAATTAAATCTCATTTAATTATCTAAGATAACTCTCTTTATAATATGAATCAAATTCATATTACTCATGATAAATAAATCACATTTAATTATCCATTTTCTCAATGCTCGGATACATATATCAACAATAGAATTATCCATGAACTCCTTCAAGGATAATGTGCTTTCTCCGCAGATACTTGGAGATAAGGACAGGGCGATTGTATTGTTCCACGTATAGTGACATGGATATTGAGATCGTATCTCAAATCCAGATCGCGGGCCTCCCATAGATGCTTGATTAAATCAAGACTGTAAATCTAATCTTCTCATTGTATCTGAATCACATTCAGATCAATGTCCAACACTTGGACCAAGATCAGATCACTTCTCTACTGAGAGGAGTCACTAAAATCCAGACCCGTTTCATCACTCCCTAGGAATGGAAGCGTCATGGTTATACAATCGTTTATGATCACATCACCCTCAGGTATTCCCAATACCTGTACATCCTGCATACTGGAAGACTCAGACTAAACCCGAAGTATTGGATCAACTTTATACTGTCTACTTCATGGTTTTATCAGTAAGTTTCTCATTCGATCATTGGGAGTTGGTATCAATCATACACTTTCCAAAAGCGTATATCATACCTAGGTCTTGATCATATACTTTCCAAAAGTATATATCAAACCTACAAATTCAGTCAAGCTTCCAAAGCGAGACGACCGTGCGCACGGAATTTGATTCTTCCTAATATCTCATGAGTGAGCTCATGTCTTCCGGTTCAGTAACTGAACCTGTATGATCCCTTTGAGAGATCGTATTACTCATATGCCCTTATATGCACACCAGCGCGTCGGTGTATAGACCTTGATTAGGTCATCAACCTATTGGTCTGCCAAATGTACATACTTAGACATATAGCAACACATCTGTCTCCGGTCAGAGGATGCGTGCCTATATCATGACAGCATACGATATAGGACTTTGGTTATCTCGATCTCGTTAAGTCAACTCTTTGACCTAACTAATCTGACACCTCCGAATCTCTATTCCTATGCAGAGGACTTGCATCAAGAGGTCGGTCAGATATCAGCCTTCAGAGATAAGGATTGCCATCTCCTACTCAGGCTGGAGATCATCTCTTAACAATCATTTGACGGTGCCTGATGAGTCCTCAATCTAACTCTTTAGATATTCATCCAAGCACCAGCCTCTATGATTCAATAGTTGAATCAACAGCTGTATGATCATCAAGATGGCCATGGTACATAACCCTAATTGTACTAAGGTACCTATTATGCAAATTATGTATTCTTCATTTCAGATTAAGGAGTGAATTGCAATAACATTTATTGCATAATGGCTCGCCGTGGGCTCGCATTTCCAACAGATATATGTCTAAGTATGTACATTTGGCAGATCGATAGGTTGATGACCTAATCAAGGTCTATACACCGGCGAACATGTGTGCATGTAGGGGTATATGAGTAATAAGATCTCTCAGAGGGGTCATACAGATACACTTGTGGATCAAAAGACATGAGCTCACTCGTGAGGTATGATGAGAGATCAAATTCCATGCATGGTCGTCTTGCTTTTGAAGCATGACAAGAATTTGTAGGTTTAATATATGCTTTTGGAAAGCATATGATCGATACCAACTTCCAATGACCGGATGAGAAACTTAATGACAAAACCTTAAAGATGACAGTGCAAATTGGTGTATATCTTTGGGTTTATTCCAAGTTTTCCAGTATGCATGATGTACAAGTGTTAGGAATACATGAAGGGTGATGTGATCATAAACGATTGTATAACAATGACGCTTCCATTCTGAGGGAGTGATGAAATAGGTCTGGATTTTAGTGACTCCTCTTATCAGAGAAGTGATCTGATCTTGGTCCAAATATTGGACATTGATTTGAACAAGATTCAGATGTAATAAGAAGATTAGATCTATGGTCTAATTTTAATCAAGCATCTATGAGAAGTCTCCGAGATTTGGATTTGAGATGTGATCTCAATATCCAAGTCACTATACGTGTAATATAAAATCGCCATGTCCTTATCTCCAAGTATCCACGGAGAAAGTGCATTATTCTTGAAAGAGTTCAAGAAATAATTTCATTGTTAAATTATAACCAAGCATCGAGATATTGATAATTAAATATAATTTAATTATCATGAATAATTTGAGTGTGACTCATATTATTTAGATGCATGAGAATGATGATATAGATAATTAAATGTGATTTAATTATCAAATATATGAATAATGTGGATAGTGTTATCCATATTATTTCTATATATATTATAAAGAGGATGGGGAGTATGCACACAGGTGCATGTAATTTTACATGCACAGGGGCATATATCTTCCACATTTTTGACTTTTTTTTGGAAAATATCACCATGCATATTCATCTATATATCCCTCCAATATGCCATTCGAATTTCGTCATGAATAAAGATTCCTATGAACAGGTCTATTATAGCAATTGTAAGACCGTTAAAATTACTTGTTCTAGATGGCGGGCATGGGAGTCTGTTTCCGACAAAAATCGAATGACACATTGGAGGGATATATAGATGAATATACATTGTGATATTTTTCAAAAAGTAAAAAATGTGGAAGAAATAGGCTCTGGTGCATATAAAATTACATGCACCTGGTGCATGCTCCCCATCCTCTATTATAAATATGATTTATAATATATTAGAGAGAGCTTGTTGTAAATAATATCTTAAAATTAATTGTTGATGTGAATTGGATTCACATTGGAAGTTAATTGGAAATCCAATTTGCATTTTATGTTGGGTTGTGAATATGATTCACATTTATTTAATGGCATGATTGTAATATTCACAAATTTATTTTGGAATTATTTTTGTGAATTAATTTACAATAAAATGTTATTGTAAATAATTATGGGATTATGCGAGATAAATTAATCTCACATAATTGGAAGGACAACCACTTTCCATATATGGATGGTGGATGACCACCTTGACTTGGTCAAGTGGTCGCCCCCAGCATATGTGGAAGGTGTGTTGCCACCTTCCTTGTCCCTTAATTAATTATGGATTTAATCAAATTAAATTATATTGATAATATCTCTATATTTAATTTAATTTAAATTAATTATTTGTTGTTGTGTTTTTATAACAAAATCATGACCATTGAATAGAAACACTTCAATCTCAACCGTTGATTTTGTGTTTCACATGGATTGTGATCTATGAACTCCCAAAATACTATAAAAGAAGAGGGAATCCTAGCTCTTCTTTTACAATAAGTTGTAAGGCTGCATCTCTTTAATTCTCATTATACACGCCTCATCTCTCTCTCTATATCCAATGTGGTCGTCCATACTCTGTGCTAGAGTGAGTCGTAGTCATTGTGACGTCGTTGTGCTTTCGGATTGACTACTTGTGGATCTCTATCTTCTTCAGTGCTTCTTGTTCGTGGAGAAGACATTAGGTTTCGTGTGACAAAATCAGGAGTTCTAGTTCTTGTATCTTCATTTTAGATTGCGAGAAGCCCGTGTCTCATCAACGTGTTGTCAAGCATCTCCTTCATGGGGTCGGATTTGAGACGGGAGGTCTCTTCACTTAGAGATTATGATCGCAACCACAGTTGAAGAGGTAAACTTAGATCTTGTTTGCGGTTTGATGAAACGATCCGAGAAATGTTCTTGGATCATGTGATTCCATCATTTTATTTTTTTAAATCCGCTGCATGGAGCAACTAATGTGACTAGTCGCTCCGATCGCATCGAGCAACTATGCTTCCATGATGCGCTTAAGGATCTTTCCATATCCTTCAGTTGGATGAGTCAAGTTAAAAAAATAATTTGACAAGATCGAGATAAGCAATACATGTATCCTCGATAGGGATGAGCATGGGCTGGTCGTGGGTCGGGCCCTACAGAGCCCAGGCCCATTTATGTTTATGGGCTTGGGCCGGGCCTAGGCCCACTAATTTTTTTGAAGGCCCAGACCCAAGTCCAGTCCAATTATTATGGGTCGGGTCGGCCCATAATGTCTCAAAAATTAATTGGGCTTGGATCGGCCCAAAACTTATGAGTCTAGACTTGGTGGGCCCATAAACTTGGTGCAGCCTCATTTGGTTATTTTGATTGTAATATTCATTATGAAGTATTTATTAGTTATTTAGGTCTTTATTATTTAATTATCCTACTGTTTTGCACGGATTTGGTCATATCTATTATTCTACAGTATCTAATGGAAAGAGTTTCATAGAGATATTATAGAAACATGTGCAAATAATAGTAAACAAACAGATTGAAAATGTACCTCAAGTGGATTAATCTGTCGACGTCGTCATCTCCCTCATTAAATCCAGATGAATACATCAAAGTGAGAGATCAAAGTCTAGACACATATGGGCTTCTATGTGGGTCAGGCTATCGGGCCTAACACAGGCCTACTTTTGGGCTTCTATACGGGCCGGGTTATCGGGCCTAATGGGATGGGTTGGGCTAAGCCTGAGCCTGGCCCAATTCTTAAATGGGCCTACATCTTTGGCCCAAGCCCGGTCCATATATAATTCGGGTTCGGGCTGGGCCGGGCTCCCAATGCTCATCCCTAATCCTCGACTATCACAAAATAGAAACACATATTTTGACCGAAGATAAAAATACATCTATGTGTTTGAATATGCATATTTGACATGCTAATAGGTTGATGATCCGATAAGGTCTATATAGAGGCAATTTGGAATGCATATTGGGACATATGAGATGTGTGATCTCTCAAAAGGATTATACATGTCCATTCTCAATGAATCGGTAGACATGAGCTCGCGCATGAAATATTGGGTCACAACAAATTCACTAGTGGTCATCCTGTTTAGGTGCGGCACCTCGACGATACTAAAGGATCACCCTGAGTATCTTGATCCTTCATAATCCTTTCGCATGCACACGCCGTCCTCATCCGAAACTCACACACCCGTAGGAGAAAAACAAAGGAAACACTACATCTTGCTTCCATTTTGATGGGGGTTCGTTAGCATTTGCAAAGATGGAGGAGAGAGCGAGGAAGGCGGATCGATCGAGGGAACAAGGGGGAGGTGTGGTCGATGAAGGAGGTAGAGGAAATGTGCGACGAGGGAGAAGCAATCGTGCTAAGATGCACGATCATGACGTGGCCAAAAAGATCGGAGAAAGGTGACGAGGTCTCGGCCATTCGATCGATCAAGATCGAACAGTCGAGAGGATGACAAGTGGCTGGGAAAAATAACAAAAGAATAGAAAAATAAAGAAATAAAATGAATAAAAGAAAAATAGTAGTTGTTGGACGAAGAGGGCTTCATCCAACGGTCCAAAGAGAAAGCGACTAAAGATTTTAAGTGGAGGGGCATGTAGCGGCTCAAGGAGTTGCCATGTGTTGCTACCATAAAATTTAAAAAAATAATACAAAAATCAAATTAAAATAGAAAATGGACTTAAATAAAAAATACTTCATGAAAGTTGTTCATTTCAATGAGATCTACAACTTTCATAAAGGGACCTAGACCGAAAGACGTTATTTGTACAAATTCATTTTTTGATGGTATTCTATGCATATACAATATCATATTTTATCTTTTACAATTTTTACGATTTTAATTAGATAAAAATCAAATAAAATCAAAGTAAAAAGAATAGAATATACACATTAATTTATTTTTTGAGAATTTTAATAATAAAGAAATAAAATAAATGAGACTTATGTACAAATTCTATATACATATTCTCAAAACCATTCTTTTTCTTTGATTTTTAGATTGTTTTTAGATTTGGATTTTTGCATGTTTTATTAAGACAGAAATAAAAGAAAATAAATGAAGAAGAAACAAATTAAAATGAGCTAATTATGTACATAAAATGATAAGTCAAAGTTAGTAAATTTGTATAATATACAATGTAGATCGAAAATCCAAGTTTCACATATGAACTCCGGTTCTTTTGAATTTGATCTTGGTTTGTATATAATTGAATCTAAATTAATTCAAAAGTGAATTCGGGCTCATAGGAGACTGTATGTGAGAGATATTTGCATTTCCAGCTTTTTGTCTCAAAACTAGGATTTTGGATTTATTTCACAGATGTACGTGTTAGTATTTTTCCTTTATTTTTCCTTTATTAATGTTAATGATATGTACACAATGGAGTTATTTTATTTGATTTGGAGTTCGTACGAATTAATTAAAATAGGTAAAGTTAGGTCAATATACAAGTGAATTTATACACAAATAAGATAGGGCTTTTATTAAGAATTTAATATAAAACAATTAGCCCGAATTATATATAACACATAAAATATTCATTGATTATTTTAATGGGTTTATTGATTGAATTGTCATGGGAAATTAGCTTAGATCAATGAATAAGGTAGATGAATTGTGGATTCATGAACGTGTCATTCTCTTGGTCGGTTGATCTCGGTTGATCGAACGACTGAGACTTCTTCTTCCTCATCTGCTTCATCGCCAATGCCCCAATGTCTATTTTTGCATCCTCCATTCAACCACTGATTCCTCCTCATCTTGATCTATGTCACCCTCGTCGAACCATTCCACAACCCGCAACCCTCATCGATCCTTCACTCTTCCCGATCAAAAACCCCATCCACCATCATCGCAACCCATCCGTCGCTTCAAGAGAAGAGAGTTCGCGCTCCTCCAACCCTTATGTGACAACTGAAGAAGACAAGTCGCACACTCCAAAAATTAGTATTGTCTCCTGTTAGTGTCTATTTTAGGAGGAAACATTTTTGTAAAATTTCATTGATTTTCTATTTTTAAAAATTAGAAAACACACTAAAAAGTCCCTGTTTGTCACACAAAAATTATAAAAATTCAAAAATAGTCTTAAAAAATCCAAAAAAATTAAAGTGGTTGTCTTTTCATTTATTTGTTTTTCTGATCAAGTTTTGTTACATTATCTTCCGTAAAAACCTCAAAAATTGTAAAATACTAAAAAAGTTATAAAAATAATAAAAATTAATAAAAATTCTAAAAAAATATATTTTCAATCTCTGTTTGTAGATATTTCCTTGTAGTTTTTAATAAAAAATATTTTCCAGAGTTTTGACCTTTCTTCTATTTTTAATTTGCAAAATTCTCCTAATTGTGCATTGTTTGCATGTTTTGTTGGTTTTTTATTTTAGAAAATTCCAAAAATATTTGCAAAATTATCCAAAAATTCCTTATAAATAGTATAAAACCTATAAAACCCAAAAATATTTTTACTTGAATTCTCGAAGTATTTTTATCATATTTGGAAAATCCAAAAAGAGTGCTTGTTCCCAGTTTCTTCATTGTTTTTATTTCGATAATTTTGAAAAATTAATAATTTACAAAAATTAAAAACCACTAAAAATAGAATAAAGATACTTTGATTTTCGAATCGCCTACCTAGTTGATAGTAGTGCTCCTTGAGTTCGACCTTGTTCGCTATACTAGGTTAATAAAAGTAGCAACACCACTTTGTTTGAATAGCTTGATTTCTTCATAATTGAATAATTTTCTCACTGATAGATTTGATTGATTTGAACAATGACACTTGATTAATTATTTCTAACTGAATTCTTATCAACAGAAGCTTAAAAATGAAACACTCATATCTCTTTAAATTAGTTTAAGGGTGGTAAGACTAAGGTTTTAAAAAGCATGAGGTGTATCGAGGTGTTTTTCCAGTATTATCTCAAGGCATAAGCCTCGAGGCATATCGAGGCGTAAGCCTCACTCGTGGAAGAAAACTTTTCATAGAACATAATAATTAATCCTAATTACAATTTTCAAGTTCTAGAAATTAAATAGTTATGATTAAATACGCAATGCCATGATATTTCAAGACTAACATCATGGTTTAAACATCCAAGTTGTTATATAACTCTCTTTTTTTGGACTCTAATTATGTAATGAGTCAAATAATATGGATATGCAAGCACGATGATGGGTAACTCTCCGCAAAATTTAAAGTTTTGAATAAAAATTAACTAAAGAGACTTGATGTAACACACCATTTTCAAAATTAAGTGAGATGTGTGTGGCATTCAATTGAAAAGTATAAGAGAGTAAACAATGAATCAATGATCACTTTTTTTACTTTACCATAAGGATTAAGGGATAAAATACTTGAATATTGCATGTTATGACCATCTTTGTTCATGCATACTTTGATGTGTATTAATTCAGTCCAGATTGAATAGAAGAAAAGATGAGACTTATTTACAAAAATATACTTTTCTAAGTTTAGGTCAAAGTGGGGGTCTTGCATCCAAACATTTTAATAAAGAAAGCATTTCTGCTTGATTCATACTAAAGAGTAGAGATAATAGATTTAAGGACTCAACACTCCATTTTTTCATGTTGATTTATAAAGAACATGCATAACAAAGTAAAAATAAGAATAATATGTTAATAAAGTAAAAAAATTCTTTTTAATGAATCGTGAGCTAAGGATTTAAAAATACTTGTCTACGAAAGATGAAAATCTCATAATCAAAAAGAAAGATTGTAGAAAAAAATTAGCTCATACAGGAGGTAGCACCTCAAGGTTTTTTTCCTTGAAAAAAGCCTCGAGGCGTACGCCTTAGTGCCTCGAGGCATGTTTTTTAAAACAATGGGTAAGACCACCTAAAGGGTATGGATTCCATGTATCAGTTAAGTCTGATAATGATCTAACTTCATATGATGGAGCTTCCAAGGATCATGACATGGAGAGATGAATGTTAGCAATAAAGTCTAAAGTAGACTTCATACACAAGTGTTGTGTATGAACCCTCAAGGATCCACCTATAAGGTTAAAAGATGTCAAGTGTAAATGGATCTTAAAGAGAAAGAGGGAACCTGATCCGAAAGTAGAGACCTTCGAAGCACGGTTCTAGCCAAGAGCTACACATGAAGAGAATACATCGCTTACGATGAGACATACTCTTCTGTATCATGCTTAAACCCATCAGAATATTGCTAGCTATGGCTACACAACTTGACTATGACATCTACAAGATGGAAGTCAAGATTGCACTCCTCTATGAATTCCTCACCGAGGATATTCATATTAAGTAGCCCCATGGCTTCATTATTGGAGAATGCAAGGTGTAGAACTCCATTTATGGACTCAAATAATCTTCTAGTTGTCGGAACATCAGATTTAATGAAATTGATGAACCACGTGAAGCTTAGTGAGAGTGTCATTGTGTCCATCATGCTAAATGTAGATAATATCCTATTAAGTTGGAAGGATATAAGGATGAGAATAAGTGTTTTATAGTCTGGTTGTTCCATTCCTTGAGATAAAAGATCTCAAGAATATCTATTAGATCTTAGTTTTGAAATCGTTTAGAAGTGAAGAATAAGAGCGCATTGGGACCATCACATTAGTGGTACACTTTGGACACATTCTACTTTTTGGAAAGCCCCAAGGAAGGATTCATTCCCTTAAGACATGGTACTGACCAATCTGAAGGCAGAGCATATCAAGTGTTGATGATGCTAAAAATTGTTTGCCCTTGTGCATCGGTTACTAGAAGTCTGGTGTGTATTAGATGTGTACAAAAGCCAGATGTCTGCTATGCAATGAGAGTAATAAATTGTTACTAATCATACTATGGAGATAAAATACTTATTTGCAGTAATAACAATATCTTCAAAGAGGACAAGACTTTTGAGAAAGTGATCTCAAAGTCTTATCTTCAAGAACATAAGACTTTATAGACAGTGATCTAAAAGGTCTTAACTATGATGCCTTATAAGACTTAAGATTGGGTCTTAGTATTAGGAAATTGAGATCTCCGGGAATAAGGGTATTCTGATAAGGATAATAGAAATTGCATACTAGTTATAACGATTATTAAGTTGTGATGTTAAAGACACTAGAACTGCTTTATCAAAAAATAGTATTGGTTGCATAAAATGCAATATTTGCATTTGATGCAAGCATTGTTACTAGGAGATATGCAAGTACCATAAAAGGACTTGCCGTAGTCTCTTATGAACAGAGTGACTAGTCATCTTATCATGCTATTTTTCTAAATTGTTGATGATTAACAGATGAGTGTGAGTTTAAAGATTAACCTATTAATGGCTCTTTGGGTTAGTGGGAGACTATTGGACATGCGAGCCATGACGAGCCATTATGCAGTAAATGATTGCAAATCATTCCCTAATCTGAAATGAAGAATAACTAATTTGCATTGTTAGTTCCTTAGTACTATCAGAGTTGTTTACCATGGTCGTCTTAATGATCATACATCCGTTGATTCAAATGTTGAATCATAGAGGCTGGTGCTTGAATGATATCTAGAGCGTTAGATTGAAGACTCATCAAGTATCGTCAACTGATTATTAAGAGAGGGTCTCCGGTCTGAGATGAAGATGTCAATTCTTCTCTAAAGGCTGATATCTAACTGAACTCTTGATGCATGTCCTTCCTCTGCATAGGAATAGAGATTCGAAGGTGTTAGATAAGTTAGGTCAAAGAGTTGACTTAACGAGATCGAGATAACCATGACCTATATCATATACTGTCATGATATAGGCACCCATCCTCTAACCGGAGACAGATGTGTAACTATATATTTGAGTATGTACATTTGGCATATCGATAGGTTGATGATCTAATCAAGGTCTATACATCGGTGAGCCGGTGTGCATACAAGGACATATGAGTAATACAATCTCTCAAATGGATCATACAAGTTCATTACTAAACAGAAAGACATGAGCTCACTTATGAGATATTGGGATTAAATTTTGTGCACGTTCGTCTTGCTTTGGAAGCTTGACTGAGTTTATAGGTTTGGTATATTCTTTTGAAAAGTATATGATTAATACATGGGTATGATATACGCTTTTGGAAAGTATATGATCGATACTAACTCATAATGATCGAATGTGAAAGTTAATGATAAAACTCTTAAGAAGACAATATTAAATTGATCTAAATCTTCCAGTTTATTCTAGGTCTTTCAGTATGCAGGATATATGGGCATTATGAATACTTGAGAGTGATGCGATCGTAAACGAGTGTATAACTATGATACTTCCATTCTGAGGGTGTGATGAAATAGGTTTGGATTTTTGTGACTTCTCTCAATAGAGAAGTAATATGATCTCATTCCAAATGTTAGACATTGATCTGAATGTGAACCACATGCAATGAGAAGATTAGATTTACGACTTTAATTTAATCAAACATCATTGAGAGGTACCTTTGATCTAGATTTGATATATGATCTGAATATCCAAGTCACTATACATGGAACGTACAATCGCACTATCCTTATCTACAAGTATTCGCGGAGAAAGCACATTATTCTTGAAAGAGTTGAAGAATAATTTCATTGTTGATAGTGTATCTAAGTATTGAGGAAATTTGATAATTAAATATGATTTAATTATTATGAATAATATGAATGTGATTCATATTATTTGGACACATCAAGAATGGACATCTAAGATAATTAAATATGATTTAATTATCAAGGATATGAATAATGTGGATATCACTATTCATATTCATCATGAATATTATAAATGTGATGTATAATATATTAGAGAGAGTTAATTGTAATTGGTATTTACGAATTAAATGTTGATGTGAATTAGATTCACATTGGACAATTAACTGTAAATGTAATTTACATTTTATTTTGGATGTGTGAATTGATTCATAATTTATCAATAGCATGATTACAATTATCACAAAATAATTTGAAATTATTTTGTTGAATAATTATGCAACAAATGTTGTTGCACATGTGGGATTTTGGAGAGATTTGGAATCTCATCGAATAAGAAAAAGAAAGTCACTATCCATATATATGGAGTGGACGACCATGGAGTCCCACTCCATGTATGACCATCTACTCTATAAGGAGAAAGGGGCTTCTCTCTTTCCTTTATTCCCACACAAGATTGATTTGAATTGAAATTAAATGTGCTGAAAATATATTTGCAATATATTTAATTTATTTCAAATTAATAATTTGTTGTTGCAAACCTACACAACAAAATTATGGCCATTGATTGAAAGCACAAATCAATCTAAACCCTTGGATTTGTGTACATATGGATTGTGATCCATGAACATCAAATTTAGTATAAAATGGAGGGTAGACCTAGCCTTTTATTCTGCAACATAATTGAAAGAGCAACTCTCTCTCCCTCCTTCTCATGGTTGCCCCCCTCCCCCCTCAACATGTGATCGTCCATATGTAGACCTGAAGAATCCTGTAATCGTCGCAATACCGTTGTGTTGCTGGATCGACTGCTCGTGGATCTCCATCTTCTTCGATGCACTTCACTCGTGAAGAAGGCGTCGTATTTCGTGAGACGAAATTAGGAGACTCCAAGCTCGGATCCACATGTCTCATCAACACACCTGCTAGTGAGATCTTCATCGGATTGGACTTGAGATATGAGAATCTCTTATTTTAGAGATTAGCGATCGCAACCATGCTTCAAGAAGTAATCCTTGAACTAGTTTGTGATCTTGATGAAATGATTTGAGAAGTGTTCGCAAATCATGTGGTTTCATCATTTATTTTTTTTAAAACTCCTATGCCCCGAGCAACTAGTATGAGTAGTCGCTTTTGATATGTGATCTTCACGCTTCCGTGATATACTTAAGGTTTTTTCTCATAACCTTCAAGAATATGCTCAATTCAGAAGGGAAGACATTGTTAAGGATCTTAGATAGGACCATAAAATAGAATTCTTTTAATTAGAAGAGAAAACATATATGCTTTAAAATTTGGTTCTTCAGAAATTTCTTGATGTAGTAAAGATAATGTACAATATACTTATCGACCATTAACATCTGTACACAGAGCATTACGTTGGAGTGTTTTAAGTGCTGGGGGTTTGATGACATATGAAATGTATTTCAGAAGGAAAAGTCAATATATCCCACCCATGTAAAGTAATCCGAAAGGAAGATCCGATTATGGGCTTTAAAAATAGTTTAAAATTGATGAAGAAGGTTTGCGAATCCGATTAAAACAAAACTTAATATACATATAGATCAAAGTGCACAGATCCAATCAATAAGGTCATATTTTTTATTTACATTTTGCAAAACATTGAGCACATCAGAAGATTTTGCAAAATTCTACTGTCAACGAGCTCCATCTGTCTCGATTGATTCTGATTGTACTCCAGTCCTCCCTCTCTTTAAATTTGTTATTTTTTCTTCTCATGTGTTTTTCATCTCTATTTGTCTATGATGCAATACATCAAAATCAAACTATTATAGCATCACACATTACACAAAAAAGCAAGATTTGATGAAAGCGCTTGAATGGAAGCAAACGAGATCGAGATTGTTCAAAATGGTCATATCCGTCCATCAAACTTTATTCAAAATCATGCACAATTCTCCATCAAATCACATATGACTGTACCTGCTCCGAGGCAGGACAGATCATGTCGAGGAGGAGGGTGACTCGTAGGAGTAGGGAGGGTGTAGGCAGTGACCTGATCGCGTCGAGGAAGGAAGGAGGTGTCATGGTGATCTGATTGCGTCGGGGAAGGAGGCGTCAGGGGTGGGTACATGCAGGCTCGGATCACGTCGTTGGGAGGGTGTGTGCATGTTTGGTCCTTGTCGGGGGAGGGTACATGCAAGCACGTATCGCGTCGTTGGGAGGGTGTGTGCAGGCTTGGTTCTTGTCAAGGGAGGGAGGCATCCTAACATGTCGTTGGATGACTTCCTAACATGTGGCACGCATTGGGGCTGTTACGCCAGAACGGACTTCTAATAACATGAACAAGAACAAAAACTACATCGTCTCGTAGAATCTCTTCTTTAAAATATGCAGACATGGAGTGGGGTGACCACCTCTTACAGACATTGTAGTCACTATGACAAATGACAATTGTATAGGTAGGTACCAACATGAAATCGCCGCTTTCATCCAACTTAAATTCTCACTTCGCCATAGAAAATCCCCATCATTATTCTATGTATTACGTACTAAGTCTTCTCTCACTATAAGTAGGGTCGGTTACATGGATCAAATCCATATTGAAAGATTCGATCATTTTTACGCTAGTCTTCGATTAACTAACACAACCCCTGCGATAGTGGGATCTGAACTATGGTCTTTTGTGTGGTAGAAACATTGTACTACCACTAGACCATTAAGTGAGTACTTTACAATCTAATTATCGTTACATAAATTATATTTTTGTCAATTAATAAGCGAAAATGAAATTGACTCAGATCTCCTTTAACAACCAAGGTTTGGCAAAATAAACCCAATGCGATCACATCTAGAGGCAATTCCTAATAAAATACACGTGAGTACATATAAAAAGAATTGCTATAGGTTAGTGTAGAAATAATCATTCTATATATATCGTGCTGTACAAACGAATCCAAACACAGCAAGGACACCACTGGAATAAATAATTGGCTGCAACTCTCGCCAGAGCGTTGCTTTATCCGTGAAGAAATAGCCACGGACAGGAGAAGAGTATCCACATGCACGCCAGCGCACTATATACACCTATGCCTCTGGCATGCAATATGTTATATGCTGCACATCTTTAGCACAAATTAATAATACGCATCCTCTCAATCTTCTCTTCTCTCACTTTGCGAGCTTCTTGTTTGCCCCCTTCAGGGCAGATACCTGAAAATTCACCATAAATAACTTAGAATAATTGTATGTTTAAAATTTCATTTAAACAGCCATTTATAACGTTACCATCTAGAACAAGTTAATTTCGAAAAATTTTATATTGTTAAAATTTGATAGACTTGACGAAATAGATATGAGTTTCGAATTGAATTAAATTTTGAATATGAACATTCTTTTAAGTAAGATCTGTTGCATGGATTCTTGCTCATATCCACGTTGAAAAATCCGACTATAGGTTAAAATGGTTTTGATCTCCGCGTGGCTATCCGCATGTTGTGTGTCCCCTGCTCGCACACGCAAGAAAATCCTGATGTCGACGCGTTGGCGAAGTTGACCCTCCAGAAGGAAGCCGCCTAACATCTACAAAACTCCAATCAAATCGACGATGCTGATTTAGATATTTTCTAACTCCAATTATTAGGGGGTTTTTTATTCGTTTTCTTATTTTTTACTCTTATATGTTGTTTACATCGATCTAAATCTCCATCTACTTGAAATCTGATACATATTTTAAATGGATTCGAATCAAAGTGAAACAAATCGATGGTGTTTGAAATCCTTTCTCGGGATGGTGGAGGTGTCATTTACAGACCTTGCATTTTAGCACATGTTATTTTAGTAGTTTCGCCATTCAGTGCAATCACTTTTTTTTATTCGATGTGCTTTACGGGTTTTCACACAATAAAATTATTATGCCTTTTGATTGATTTGTTGTTTTTTCTCTGGTGCCAACGATGATGCCCGGTTGCTGTTTTATAGTGGAAACCAAGAAGAAGATAGAAAAGCAACCTCTCCCCTCTAAAAAAAATATAGCAACAAACAAGCAGTTGTCACTCATCATCTGTTCGTTTGTTGATAACAAGTTATCTGATTTGAAATCCAATCAAGGAATACCGGTTGCCCACTTGTAATTATTCGATCTCGAGATAGATAGATAGAGAGAGAGAGAGAGAGAGAACAAAACGAAGGAAAAGTATGGAATGATGAGCAGGACAGTATTGCCCGCTCATTCCCTCGCGCAGATGAGCTGTCTCGGATATCTTCGGGTGTTGGGTATATTAATAATATATGTAAAAGATCCTCAACTCAGATTAGATTTTGAAATACATATGAAATTTGCATCAGATTTTGTATTACAAACAAACTTGAAACGATAGAATTGCAACAACTGAATAGATAACTTACTGCTTCAAGGTCGATTCTGTAGACCAATAGCTTCCTCCTCTCCCTGCAGCTCGTCCTATAAGCCACCACCGCGTGCGCCACAGCCAGAGCCACCGAGCTAACCATCACCGCCTCCGCAGCCTCGCCCCTCCCCCACCGCACGCCGACCGTCGCAGCTTTGCCCGCCACATACCCCACGGACCCCATACAGCATGCTACGGCGACTCCAAGGTACGGCCCTCGCGACCTCCCGGGTCCATCGCACAGGGCGTAAACACCTGCAGAAACATCGCATGCCGATTCCATCCAATCACTCAAACCATGCTGAGTATAATTACATGGATACTCTTTCTTGTAAAGTTCTTACAGATGACGATGAGGGATCGAGTGATGGAGATGAGGGGAACATCGACCAGCGTCGTCTTGAACTCGAACGAGCGGAGGTGTTGTACGAAAGCGTCCAGGGAGAGCGGGGAGACGAGGGAGTGGAAGAGTGCGCAAGGAAGGGTGATGTCGAGGAGGGCGACGAGAAGGGGCGGCGCGGAGAAGAGGAGGAGCGAGCCGAGCATGGCGAGGAGGAAGAAGAGGGTCTTGACGGCACGCCGCGCGCGTCGCCATGGGGCTACGAGGATGGCCTTCTCCTCCATGTCTTCTTCCTTGAGGGATGGGTCGGATGGAGTGAGGGAGTGATATTTAGCCAGGGATGCAGAGCGTCGGATGATGAGAGGACTCGATTGACGGTTTGGATTGTACGAGAGGGCAGAAGAGTTTCCTCCTCCTTTTCTGATTGACCACAGACACAGGTGAGGTAATTTCAACGGTAAGTTCCCTCTGCAAGTGGAAGGGTTAATGTTATGTTAACCTTTCATGTAAACAAAGCCACAGTACGAACAGACCATTGAAATTTGATTGGGCAGCAGAAGGTTCCCCGCAAATTCTAGAAGTTCTATATCATGGACGAATTGGTTATTGCTTCCTCTTTTACTTCTTTCCCTCAATTCCTTCTTATCCTTCTCTACTTATTTGATAATTGGATTGGGTTGGATTAGAATATTTTAATTTGAATCTAGTTAAAAAGTATTATAACTAAGAAATTGTACGTATATTTAATTCAACCCATGAATGTAAGGATAGAGCATGGGGTATATACCGGGTTACTCTGGAGTAGTCTGGCAACCAAATATGCCCTCTATGTTTTAAGGATGATATCCATGTCTATACACTATATATGTGAATTATTTCCTTTGGTGATATGAGTCGTGTCAAATTTTTAAGTGATCTTCTCTATCACTGCATATGCTCTCTCTCCTCCCGTTCCACGTCCTCCTCCTTGTATGTGTGTGTATATATATATATATATATATATATATATATAGGATTTCTTTCAAATAGGATGCAGTCCTTCCATTGTTCAGGAAGGCAAGCCCCTTTTTTGTATAAAACAGGATGACTTTGGTATAATACATATATAGTTTTGTATTATAATGTGCAGTTTTAATGTTTGTATTATAATACGCAGTTTTGTATGCGGTTTTGTATTTATAACGTGCACCTATAATACAAATTGTATACGTATTCTACTAAAGTGCTCGTTTTTATACAAAAAAGGGGCGGCCTTCCTGAACAATGGAAGGACTGCATCCTATTTGAAAGGCCCCCTATATATATATATATATATATATATATATATATATATATATAGGAGAGCTAACTTAGCTCCTCCCGCCTCATTTTCTTTACTTTTTATTTTTTTGAAAATTTCTTCCATTAATATTCATCACTATATCCATATATTATGTCATTCAAATTTCGTATGAAACAAAGACTCCTACGACCTCCATCCAGACGAGATCGATTTAATGGATAGATGATGTAGGAGTCTCGGTTTCGCGTGAAATTTTAATGACATGATATAGGGATATAATAACGAATTTACACGATTTTTATTTTCGAACAAAATAGGGCGGGAGGTGAAGGATATTGAGAATCCTCAAGCGCATCACGGAAGCGTGTTGATCGCATCATATGCGATCGGGGCGACTAGTCGCACTAGTCGCAAGATGCAGCGGAATTTAAAATTTTAAATCTAGTGATGAAACCACATGATCACGAGAACATTTCTCGGGTCGTTTCATCAAATCACAAAGTATAAGGAATACCTCTTGGAGCGTGGTTGTAATTGTGAGATCTCAAAACAAGAGATCCTCCTGTCTCAAGTCCGATCCACGAAGAATGTACTTGCGAGCGCGATGATGAGACACGATCCTCCCGCAGTCCTTGATGAAAATCCAAGCTATGAATCCGCTGATTTCGTCCAACGAAATCCATCGTCTTCCTTTAGAGCAAGCAGTCCCAAAGAAGAAGGAAATCCTCGAGTCATCGAAGGCGAAGGCGAGCGACTCTCTTTCTCAATACAAAATGGACGACCACCTTGAAGAAGAGTGAGAGAGAGTAGGCGAGAATGAGAGAGAGAGAGAGTAGTAACCTTGTACAATTCTTAATCATGTACCTTGTAGAGGCTAGGGTTGCCCTCTATTTATATTAGTTTGGAAGTCCATGGATCACAATCCATGACATATACAAAATCAATGGTTAGATTGATATATATATATATATATTAAATCAATGGCCATGATAATTGTTGTTCAAAAACAACAGCATATTAATTTATTTTATATTAAATATATGTTGCATAATTATCAACATAATTGAATTCAACAAACAAATTAATAAACACAAGATAATAGGATAATAAAATGAGATGATAACTTATCCCACCCATGACCAAGTCATGGGTGACGCCACCTCATTTGGTGGTGCATTATCCATCTTTTTTTATTTAATCCAATTATCTCTTATTTGTTTGCAATATTATCCACTAAATTAATTCTCAATTAATTAGTGTATATCTATTTCAAAATTATCCACCAAATTAATTCCCAATTAATTCGTGAATATTTCAATCATGCCATTGAAAATATGTGAATCATATTCACAACCCAAACTAAATTGTAAATTTCATTTCCAATTAATTGCTTAATGTGAATCCAATTCACATTAACAATTAACAAATGCTATTTACAAAGGTGCTTTCTCTCTAATATATTATAAATCACATTTATAATATATACTCATAAATTATGGATAACACTATCCACAATTTGCATATCCTTGATAATTAAATCCCATTTAATTATCTTGGATAATCATTCTCTTAATATGAATCATATTCATATTATTCTTGATAATTAAATCTCATTTAATTATCAACATCTTGTTACTTGGATATATATATATATATATAATTCATCAAATGAATTATTCTTGAACTCCTTCAAGAATAATGTGCTTTCTCCGCAGATACTTGGAGATAAGGACAGGGCGATTGTATTGTTCCACGTATAGCAACTTGGATGTTGAGATCTTATCTCAAATCCAGATCTTACGGACCTCCCATAGATGCTTGATTAAATCAAGACCGCAAATCTAATCTTCTCATTGAATCTGAATCTCATTCAGACCAATGTCCAACACTTGGATTAATATCAGATTGCTTTCTCTACTGAGAGGAGTCACTAAAATCCAGACATGTTTCATCACTCCCTCGGAATGGAAGCGTCATAGTTATACAATCGTTTATGATCAGATAACCCTCAGGTATTCCCAATACGTGTACATCCTGCATACTGGAAGACCCATGGTCAACCTGAAGATCAAGATAAATTTTACATTGTCTTCTTCAGGGTTTGATCACTAAGTTTCTCAATCTTGATCATTGGGAGTTGGTATCGATCATATGCTTTCCCAAAGCATATATCATACCTTCAAATTCATGTTATGCTTCCAAAGCACGACGACCATGCATGGAATTTGATCGGTCCCAATACCTCATGAGTGAGCTCATGTCTTCCGGTTCATAAGTGAACATGTATGATCCCTTTGAGCGTATTGCTCATATGCCCTTATATGCACACCGGCTCGCCGGTGTATAGACCTTGGTTAGGCCATCAACCTATCGGTCTGTCAAATGTACATACTCAGACATATAGCAATACATCTGTCTCCGGTCAGAGGATGCGTGTCTATGTTGTGACAGCATTCAACATAGGACCTAGGTTATCTCGATCTCGTTAAGTCAACCCATTGACCTAAGTAATCTGACACCTCCGAACCACCATTCCCATGCAGAGGATATGCATTAAAAGGTCGGTCAGATATCAGCTTATGTGAGAAAAGATTGTCATCTCCTACTCAAGCTGGAGATCATCTCTCAATAATCATTTGACGGTGCTTGATGAGTCCTCTATCTAACTCTTTAGATATTCATCCAAACACCAGCCTCTATGATTCATTTAATGAATCAACAGCTATATGATCATCAAGATGGCCATGGTACATAACCCTAATTGTACAGAGGGACCTATTATGCAAATTATTTATTCTTCATTTCAGATCAGGGAATGATATGTGCAATAACATTTATTGCATAATGGCTCGTCGTGGGCTCGCATGTCCAACAAGAGGAGGGGGGGTTAAGTTAGCCCCCCCAGGGGGCACGCGCGCGCACACACATGCAAACACGCACACGCATGCAACACACACACGCATGCACACACACACGCACCCACATGCATAAGCACACGCACGCGCACGCGCGCCCACGCGCACCCACCCGTGCCCACACACGTGCGCACACGCAAACACATGCACAAGCATGCGCACTCACACGCGCACACGCACACATGCACAACACACACACACACACACGATATATCCCTATATTATGTCATTAATATATCCCTATATTATGTCATTAAAATTTCATGCGAAACAGAGACTCCTACGACCTCCATCCAGGCCGGGTTGTTTTTAGCAATTCTGTTACCGTAAAAAAATAACTGTCTGGATGGAGGCCGTAGGAGTCTCTGTTTCGCACAAAATTTTTAATGACATAATATAAGGATATAGTGATGAAATTCCATTGAAGAAATTTTCAAAAAAATAAAAAAAACCAGACAAAATGGGGTGGGGGAGCCAAGTTAGCTCCTCTCAAGGGACAATCTCATTTAACCCTATATATATAGAGAGATAGAGACGTGCATATATATGTAACCCTAATTGTACACAAATGGAAATACTATTTTTGTAACCCTATGGAGTATTTTCATGTAGTATATAATGGTGACGAATTAAAATGAATGGCTGAGAAAACATGTTTATTAGCTCATTAATGAGATATGTGTTCATTCCAAATACTATATACTATGATGTCTAGAGATCTAATAAAAGTTACATCAAATTCAACTTATGAATTGAATATTTATTAATGAAATAATATTTGATGTAAATCTTCGTTGAAGGAAAAGTACAAACTGAGCGATGCACCTTATATTAGGGTTTTGGCATGTATCCCCCAAGAAAGATTTCTATAGCAATTGTGCTACTAAAGTTCCCACATTTTCACTATGATCATCGTATACTTTTATATTTATACATGAATTTTTATACAAACTTTAAACTATTTGACTTTAACTTTTATTTATCTTCGTGTCCCTGTCTATCTCTTCCCCAAACCCACCCCACATTCTTAATCTCACAATAGAAATCCTCGTGTTGATGTGGCTACGATGGATGAAAGGAGCTCGCTGGGAATATGTGACAAAGGAAAAAGGAAGAGCATAGTTGTTGACACGACTATAATAAAAGGAAGGAGCCCGGCATTAGGCGTTACGGTAGGTGTTGAAGCTCATGTCAGAGGAGGAAAAATGGAGCTTCCAAAAGGGAGGAGATGTCACGACCCACCCCGGTAGCTAGGACAAGTGCGACATTTAATCTGCATGCTCATCTTAACCATAATTTAGCATGTCTATAAAAATTTTGACAGCAATTCCTCTATTTTATGGACTCCCAAACGCCACCATGTACCTAAAACAGTCTCTATAAAACTTTTCATAAAATTTCCACATAACTCACTATCAGAACCACACAAGTCATAATCTGCTTTCATAAGAACAAATACATTTCCATTGTTCCTTATGTACAAGCTCCATCTACAGTCATAAAGCGTAGATGCAACTCTTTTCACTTCACAAAAACATCAAGCCTTCCTAGATGCTAACTATTTGCATGAGGTACAAAATTTCTCGCACTATCATAAAGATGCGGTGAAGAAACCAACTACCAGCAAAAACTTAATTCGTTCCCTTGCTTCCTCTATGGCTCCTCGGGTGTGTCTGTAAATAATATTTAATAGTAGAGGTTTGAGTCTAAACTCAAAATGAGCTTAGACCCAACGAGTGGATCTCAAGCATTTTGATAAGAAATATCATCTACTTTTTGAAAAATAACTTTGCTTTCCATGTAAACTAAAATGTATTTCTACAATACGACAATTGCATAAAAGAATAAAAACTGAAGCTTTGTAAATTAACAATATTGTAAAGAAACTGAAATATCAACGGAGTAACTGAAAATAATTTATTAATTGGCTATTGAAATCTTGCTGAAATAAAATTTTCTATTTTTCAACTATTATAACACCACTGTGGCTAACGTACTACGTCCATGAACACTGAAACAAACTAAGTCATACGCCTAGACAACCCCAAAGGCCAAAGAACACCCTGCATACGACCCAAAGCCTATGTGTATACAGAATGCGAACCCAAAGTCCTCTGAACCATATCTGATGGTTTCGTCAAATCTGATAATGAGTTTCAGGGTCATATCTAATGACATCACCATATCTGATGGCTAGTTCATGACTATGCCTAAGAGCTACTATGGTGGTCATTGCTTCTGAGTATTTTCTGATCCATAGTAACATAATTGTAAGCTGATAAATTTATGATATATGAATCACATTCTTATACTTAACTTATCTGCATATACCTAAACCTTGTGTAGTATGGTAGCATAACTGAATATTAAAAAAAAATTGTTTGTATACAACATTCTCAATATAAAGATATAAAAACTAAGCCTTTTCAATCACACATTAAGCTTGGATAACACTTTCAAATTTACTAAGCTGACATCATATTAGATAAAAAATAAAACTTATCCGATCATCAGAGTAGATGACATATGTACCATTATATAATTAGAAGGCATCAAGAATTGTAATATCATAATGTACCTATGAAAATAAGGGTTATATCTTAAAATAGGCTTGGGACCACTCACCTGTTGTTGCAACAGTGAACCTACTCAGAGTTATAACCAACGTCTACTTTTATCCCAAAAATTGTATTCACAAGCATAAAACAATCAGTGCATTTGTTTTAGAAAATGATATATTTAAACATATCAAATAATATAATTCCACCCAATATTTTAGATTGTATTTTATTGTTCTTGAATAAATACAACATGGTTAAATAAAATTTGTAGCACTTCTACCCTTATATATATATATATATATATATATATATATATATATAAACTTTCACCATATCCTTAATTATCCAACGATTATTAATTTCTTAAAGTAGGTTACCTTATTCTAAATCAAGCGTAACTAGCCCTCTTATAATCAACTCAACTTACCATAACTTACTCTCCTTCCACAACTCATTCAAATCATATTTCTAGATTTAAAAACTATTCTAACAACAGGGATGTAAACTCCCATTTTTTTAAGAGTAAGACTCGTCATGAATTAACTTAGTTGTTGGACTCTTAAACAAATACCGAAATTTATGGTACTTCTTAAGCCCTACAGACTTTATCAACAGGATTCTTTCCACCGCAGCTTTACCCATAGAGCAGAATCCCTCCCTTTTTCTTGTCCTGAGAACATGATTTTTTTCTTGTCTCGAGAACATGAAAATCGTAACAGCTTAATGTTTGTATTTCTATAACTAACCACCTCCTATTTAATCGATGCTTGCATAACAAGTGTGGTAATTAGACTTCATGAACGAGTAAATAAGAATAAGGAATCCATCTGCTCAACATCTGCTCTAGTGAGAAAAAACCTTGAAGTTCCCTGGTCAAGATGATACTAAACTTGCACGATTCCTTACAGAGAATCTCCTTCGTTCTTAGCAAATGTGAAGCGACCTTAAGTAAAACTGGAAGCTCGACTATAGCCCTATTCTTATTTAAGTGTGTATTTCTAATCCATCACACTTCCTCTTCCCCTAACACGTAGCAAAGAAATGAGATTATCGATCACGTCATCCAACATCATATATATCCAATAGAGATGTTAAAATATTGACCATTAACATATACTCCTCGTAAAATACATGATAAATGAAAAGAAAAGTTAGTTAAGTTAGGTCTTTTGTAGATGTATATTATGTAAAAGAAAATACGAGTATTGGCAAATATATCTATGCCATACTCGGGATAGAGTATGCAAGCTAAATATAAAATACATAGAATTGTATCATATGGAAATTACATGTCTTAAACGGATCCAAGGATATATTGTGTCCTACGCTAAAGATGATTTGGAGTGGATAATATAGGTCAGACATGCAACCTATAGGTTTGTCAAAAGAGCATCCATGTGGAAGATCAAACCTAGGTGGTACATGGTTTCTCGTATATGTTGAGCACACACAATAAACTATTTGTCATGTGTGGTACTTGGTCATCAGTCGATGGATTGACTGATTAAAGATGTGTGCATGCCTATGTGGAGGCATAATTGGTTTAATAACAGTTGGGTCACAATAACATGCTTTTTAAAAGTTGTTGGAATAAACTATTAAATGCTATTATCATGTGATTTTAAGCAATCTAGCGCTCGAGGATGGTGTGCTTCCTCGTTTGACAAAATGAGGGTTTGAGAACCATGAATAATGGAATAAAAGAAAGTTGTCAGGATAGCTAGTGAATCGCATTTTGGCTAAGCAAAAATGGTCGAGTTGTAGTACGCCAAATGCGAGACAATCAGAATTGAGCGAAGATCTCCAAAAGGAGTGGCTCGGTTAAATTTTTTTAACCTGGGTAAATCCAGGGTCGAACCTAGGTACACGAGCTTTCGCTGTGATCAATTAGGCTATTAACATCAATGTTAAGCAACGATTATATTTTCTAGGACAAGAGAGACACAATGCAAAATATATGGACATATGGAACATAATGCATTTTTATTTGAGTTTTCATGCATGTTATTTAGGGATGTAATGTAACAAAATGGGATTAAGTATACAAATGGATATATACACACACATACACAATTTTCCCCATAAATAGATGTATAACTTGCGCAAAATGTTTAATTAGAAATCAAGATCAAATTGATGCTTAAAATGAAGAAACATAACATTAATGGCATCTTAAATGATAAGCATATTAGAACCTTATCTCTACTTAATTAATCATCTTTCATAGTGAAAATCTGAGAGCAAATGATGCCATTTGTAAAAATAATAAAATAAACAACATAATGAAATTTATTTCATGTCAAATAGAGTCCATATACTAAAAATATTATAAAATAAGTCTAGGAGTATAATTGGAATAAAAACATGCATAATATTTATATATAACATTGCATTTTAGTCCTTCTAAAGATATGAATGCAATAATAGAAACCCGTCAGGGCCTTTTCTAAAATTTTCTTGGTCGTAGCGACATATTTACAATATGATAAACTCGACAGGGGTTCCTCGTAATTTTTCTTCATGGAACATGTGCCTCACATGCATGGAAAGGTCCCAAATGTAATTTCAAGAATGTCTCGACCTTCAGCTGTAATTTTCCTAATCATGCATGTGCCCCCTTGCGTACGGCCGAGGCTTGGGTGGCTTGAAGGGTCGATCGCAGGTTCTTGGGACATGTCAAAGGCCCAGGTGTGTCAGAATGTGATTTGGTTCCATTGAGCCAGGCGCATTGTATACAGTCCTCCGGAGGAATGAGGGTTGTTCGATCATGGAGATTGGACAATAACTACTACTCAGAGAGGATCCCTCCTCCTTCGCATGTTGGCGGCAATGGCATGAATCTAACAAGGGCTCGTTTGCTCCTCAATCATCCTAAAGTCTTTGTAGTTGTTTAGACACCTTCGCAAGGACTCCACAAAGGCCTTGGTCGCTCATCGAAGAACTAAAGATGTTTGGACCATGCTAACGGTGAAGCACCACCATAGTGTAGGTTCTAGAACCGAACATGTCCCAACACTCTGACCTTTGAATCTTAGACCTGCAAAATGATTAGTGGAAACATATTCGAAGCATGTGGTGTGAAGTGTGAAGTACGTAGGATCAATGAGATAAATGGGGGCCAAGAGGTGAAGAAGGTGGTCGGCCATGTGGGTTCATTTCCAGGTCACCAAAGAATAAGTGGGTGAAGTGATCCAAGGTCTAAAAGAACAACACCAATTACAATTTTTACATAAAATTTACAACGTAACAAAATATTTACATGACTAAATATTAACAATACAAAGGACATGGGTTACTAATAAATTTACCCCTAAAAAAGTGTGCGATCGGAGGGACGAGGTGCAGACATGTGGTTGGATGAGCGGTCTTGGGTAGGCAATGCTTCATTTGAAATCAAGGACCCAGATTAGACCATGCCCCCGAGCTTGATCTGATGGCTAGGAGGTTGGCTGGACGAGTTGGGAAGAGCTCCCTACTGACGAGTTTGAATCCCGGGTTCTGGTCTCCTCCGGCCTCCTTCTACTTCTCTGAAAAGCTCTCATCCTTCTTGCGATCCTTGCACGTCCAACATGCACCTTCTCAAAGTCTAGGGCTCACTAGAAGAGCCCTGGAGGTCGACTAACCTGGAGCTCCTGTTCAGAGCTTTGGATGGAGCTCCAGGTGGTCTTGGCTATCGTGGTCCTACACCAAAATCTTGAGGGAGTAGAGGGCTATCCCCTCGACCCTATCTTGAAGTTGCTGAAGCAAAGGGCGAGCGGAGTGGAAGGAGATCCAACGAAGGCGATGGCAGGAGCTTCGACAAAGCAATTCCTCAGCAGGGGAAACATGGGGATATGATGGAGAACAGTTAGGGGAAGATGATGGAGGTGGAAGGGAGTCGACACAATGAGCGGATAATACGAAATTGACGCAGGAGTTGAGGGCTCCGACGATTTTGATTTTGAAAACTAAGCTATGTGCATATTAAAAGATGAAATTAAATCCTAATATATGCTAAGGATACTAAATGCAAGGAATAACAAGATACCTAGAAGCTCAACGAGCTTTGGAGCTCAGAGCAAGGAAGGGTCGCCGGAGGAGAGGTCCGGTGAACCTGGATCTTGCTTTTCTCCACCTTATCCGCATCACAAATGGTCAGAGTCGTTCCTGTTGTCACCAGGCACTCAACGATGAGGTCCAATGGAGGTTACGATGGTCGAAGAGGGATCAAATAGGAAAAGAAGGTCGGAGGGAGTATCTTATAGGAGTGGGTTCCGATAAAAATGTCGTAAAATGCCAGGTAGATTGAGGGTGATAGGTGAGGATTCCAGCATGGGCGAGGGAGAAGGACGAATGGGCTACAGTGTGGTGTAGGTCTCGAGGGATATAAAAGAGAGGCAGAGGCATGAAAAATCGATGAAGACGAGGGTGTCATAGGTTCTGAAAGGAATGGAGGCAGGGTCCAGACAGTTGACAAAGGGGTTCAAAGGTCCAAGGCCGCTGGTTGGTCCACGTGGACCAAAAAAAGGAAAACAAAAATTACTTGTTAATTCAATTATAATTAGAAAAATGATTTTATTATTTTTTAACTAAAATATAAAAAATGTTTGTAATTTATGTAGTATTTAATTACAATTTTTATTTATTTCTATAAGGTCATTTATTATGTGCTACTTTTTATGTGTATATATAAGTATTTATACATGTATTTGTGTATTTTAATTTTATTTTTGTATTTTATGCATGTATATTTGATTTATACTTGTATAGTTTATTAATATATATATATATATATTTGTATTTTATAGATTTATAAGTTATTTAAATAGACATTGAGGTATTTTTATTGTATTTTTCCCAAGTTGTTTACTTAAACAAATATGCATATTTATTGTATAAGTACTTATAAGTATAATTCATATGTATATTAAAGTATGTTTATTTACTTATTTATTTTGAATTTTTTTAATTTAATTATGTACGTGCATTTTAAATAATATTTACAATATTCTAAAAATATAAGAGATTGAAAAAAAATATAAAGAATAAATATATTGAATAGTTTATACATGTATACTACACAATGAGGGCCCAAAACTTAACTTTTGCATCCTGATTCCATTTTAAATGAAACTACTTCATTAATAGCTTATTTAATTATTGAGCAATAAAAGTGAGTTTGGCCAAATTTGAATATGTATGGAAAAGATAGAGGTCTACAAAGATTTCATTGCGCCTTTTTATTTTATGTGTCCCGAGCACATTGTGCATTATTTTTTAGTGAAATAAATTTTATATTTTTCTTTATATTTTTATATAATCTTAATATTTTTATATAAAAGATTGATATTCAAAGTTTATTGTTTTAATGAGTAAAAATGAGAGATAAAATAGGTCTCAAAATGTAATTATTGACCCATAAAATTAGGTTACCCTACCTCCTCTTACTTTATTCCTTGTCTATCAAGTCATCGTGATGACTGGGTCTTGGAGTCTAGGGTCACATAATGTCTTTGAGACCTCATTATTTTTCTTTTTATTTGTTTATTCTTTTTATTTTGTCATAAATACAATATATTGTACAATCTTTTTTACAATATTTATATAGGATTAATTGTGAATTATCAAATGTTTATTTTCATAAATTAATAATATATACATGCATTTAACTGTGAATTTAAGGCCAAAATGAAAGAATAAAGGCGATGAAATGAGGATCCATCACCTTGCTATCAAATATCCTCGCAAAAATATCATTGCAAGGACATTGTAAGATAAACATATTATTGTAGGGACCATTTCCCATGATAAATTAGCTATGTAAATGATTTATATCCATTCTAAAACCTTTTTTATGAGTCAACTATGTTTATTAATATCGTTTATTTAATAAGTGGACTAAACAGAGAAACACCGATTCTTGTAAGGACCTTCTGACCAATAAGAAGAAAAACGACACAATATCTACCAAAGAAGTAAAAAAATCACATAAGTGCAAGTAACGAGAAAAGAAGCAATACCCACAAAATAAGTAAAATAACAAAATATATGCAAAGTAATCAATGAGTTATAAAAAATCTACAATGCTGTGGAGAATTTACAACCAAAAAATGAATTAAAAAATGATATTTTTAACCACAAAGATGCAAGGTTACCCTTAATGATTATAAATATGCATTTACCTTATATTGAAGGATGCATATTGAAGCATCTCTTTTGGATTTTATTATTCACTTTGACAGTTGTGAAAGTTATGAGTCAGAAACAAAAAAAGATCTAAAATAATGTGGAATAAATATGCGTGGCTTTAACTTGGACAAACTTAAGTCATTAAGGACTTACCTAAACTTGTGAGAAATTTACATGATGCATCAATGAGAGACATGCATGCCAACGAATTCTATCATTTTTATCAGTAGACTTTGATAATCAAATCCAAGTGTGGATTTATCTATCATTTTCTTTATTTTTCATGTTACATTACATGAATGATGGATAATTTATGCAAGGTTTTTGCTAAGTACTTAATATTCACTTACATTTCATCAAAAGTTCATTATTAAAACATATGAATAATGCATGCCTCAACCTTCAATGTATTTTCCAATAGAATTCCATGGACCATGTATAAATGAGCTCCTCCTTCCTTATGGCACAAGGATGAGATGGAGAGGGAAGATAAGATAAACACCATTAACAACTTGCTTGAAGATAACTATATACATTATTTTATGCACATAAAAACAATTCATATTTTCTTGAACCAATTAGGCTAGACAAAGGAGAGGTTTTCAGAATGGGTGATTAGCAATAAGGTTGATGAAGCTATCACATGACACATGATCAACAACAATCCTGGGTAAGAGCTAGAATCAAAAGTTCATGTGGAATTCTCAGGTAGATTATGTTCTCCACAAGAGTATGGAGGGAGAAACATGCTGACAGAAGAATTGCATTTCAATTTCAATAAAATATGTACTTGACAATCACATTTTTATATAAACAATACTTCTTATATAATTTTTAAGTATAATACATTAGAGTATGACGTCAAATTGTCAGAATTAGATCAAATTTTGGCTTCGACATATGAACGAAATTGTCAAAATTTCAGCTTTTAGGGGTATTGATAGAAGCATTGGTGATCGAAATGGTTGAAATTTCAACTGAAATTCGATCAAATTTCGACAGTTATCGATATGGTGACCGAAATCAATATTTAAGGCCTTGGGTTAGAGTACTATTTTGTACGTACCGAGTATTATGCAAAAATATTTACACTAGGTAGAAAGAATGACTTATAGATAAACTTAATGTGTTCTCAATAGAATAAAAGGAGTTTATTTTAAATTAAATTAACGAAATCATGGAATGTAATCATTCACTCACCATTGTTTTTGTGGTATTCTATACAGAATTGCATCTCGATCCCAAACAATGATATGCTTACAAAAAAACAACCTTCTTATTTCGTACAAGTGAATGAAAACTACATCTAGAAATGAGAAACAGAGTCAAAAATGTCGATTACAAAATCCTCGCAAGGCGTTGAAGTAGGGGCAGAACTAGCATATAGTTTAGGGGGGGCCATGACCCCTCCTTAATTATTACATTTCACTTATATAATGTTGTTAAATTTTGACATGGCCCCTGCTCAAAATTCAACTATCAAATAAATAATGTCAAATATTATCACTAAATGCTTATTGTCTTATTGGCAAAGTATTGTTCCCTCCATATAACGAACCCGGGTTAAATCCTATGCTTGCATTTTTTGTTAAAAAATTTAGTTATACTCACTCTACCTCTCTCCATCCTTTCTTTGTTTAACAAATTAATTCTATCCTTTCTTTGTTAAAAAATTATTTCTACCAACTTTAAATATATTAACATTATAAGTATAATTTGCTATAAAATGACATTGAGACTCATTTATCTCTCCCATTTTTTATAATTCTCTTTGCAAATGAAATAAATTTTGTTGTTTCTTTTTAAATATGAAAATATTTAACTAAAACTATAAAAAAATCACCATCAGATAAAATAATCTATCTCTTATTGAAAAATTCAGATAACATTTAAATGATGCGTTTATAAAATTTTAAAAATCACATTTGAAATGGTTAACTCTACTTTAAAAATATTTTTTGAAAATATATTTTTATTTTTTACTTATACTTGATAGATACATACTTGATCTTCCATTAATAAAATTCCTGATTCCGCTCTTCATTGAAACGAGTCAAGACGACTTTCCCCGCGTTTTCATCATTGTGGGAGGCAACCTGCTCCCCAAAGACTTGATAGATTGCATCACACCCCCTCTCTCAAGAAAAATGTTGCATTCGGCCTCTCTTCTCTGTGCCAAATATAAGTGCTCTTATCGCAAATTTTCCGTATTATGGGCAAACGCGCAATGGTTGTGCACAAAAAAACAAAGGGAGAGAAGGAGAAAATTCTCATCCCTTCGTTGACGGGAAAGGAAACCCATTGGAAAGGGGAGCGAGAAGGTGCGAACAGAAGACAAGAAAGCAGAGGTGTGCTTGACCACTCTCCCAATCTCCCTTCTCCTCGTCCCGCAGAGAGGTAGAGATCCGGTGCAAAATCCCCTTTTCCGTTCTTCCCATCGACAGAGGTGAGCAAAGATGACGAGCTTGAGCCTGGACAAGATGACGGAGCGCCAGAACTTCAGAAATCTCTGGCATTCGAGCCTCATGAACACCATTCAGGACGATACCCCCTGTCAGCATCTCTTCGTAGAATCTCTGTTTCCCCTCTTTAGTATCGATCGAATCGTTTAGATCTCTGATGGTTTTCTTTTTCTTGCCTGGCAGATTGCTGCTTCGCGCTGTGGTGGTGAGTGGGTTTGTATTATTTTTCTGTTGGTTTCTCTAAGATGCGTGTTGAGGTAAGCAGAAAAGGTGGGGTTTTTGCTGGGAATGTTTTTGGGGGTCGATCTGAGGATAGTGGTGATGGGGATCGGATAGACGATGGGAAGAGGATGCAATCTTTCTCACGTCTTCGGAAGGAGGATAAAGTGCAAATATTATTTAGATAAATCTTTGGTGATAACATGATTACTGTTCCTCATAGGTTATGAAAAGAAGAACATGAAGAATAGTAGTGCTATTCTATTTGGGTTGTTTTTTTCTTTTTGATTTTTGTGGGCATCTGGGACATTTTTCTTCCCTCTTCAATGATGGGTGTCCACTCTCTCTCCTTTTCGTCAACCGACCACAGTTAAGTTGAAATGGGAGAATTTTAATTTCATGGAATTATGTTGCTCTTGTGAATTCTTGCCTTGATATCCTTGGCGTTGAAGGGAAAACAACAGGGGGAACTAAGAATGAGAGGGGAGGGACATCGACAACCTGTTTAATGTGGTGGCAAGAATGGAGGCGGGGGCTTGACTTAAGCTGGTGACTTTGTTGGGAGTTGGAGGAAAGTGAGCAACAAGGAACGGCTAATAATTTGATAATAATAAGAGAATAAATTCAATCAGTCCTGCTTTTGGGAGATGGGCGACAAGAAAAAGGCTAATAATTAGTGATGATGAGATATAAACCATCATTTTTATGAGATGCGAACTACTGCAAGAGTGCAATCAGTGTAGCTGAAGTGGTGCCTCCAGTCCAGGCTTGAATTCCTCGTTGAGGAAAAGGCATTCACGCTTGCAGTCGTAAAAAAACTGGGTTTGTATCCCAGCACATGTTTAGATTTATGCACATAATTACTTAAATTCACCCAAATCTTGGCATGTTTCTGTTTAAACTAGGCTTAATTTAATTTCAAGTTCTTGTTTTACTGACTGTATTTGTGTTTTTCATAATATTATCAAGGGATTTTTACCCCACGAACCCTATAAACTTTGTAAATTGCCTTCTCCACCTTTGAAACATCGATATTCCCCCCTCGAACCATATTACCAACCCTTATCTCACAAATCCCGCGGTTAACTCTCATCCATTTAACCATTATATTTACCGAATTCCATTAAACTAAGGTACATATTGACCTCTTTGTTTAAAAAAAATACAAACAATGCCATCCTCCTCCTTACATCCCATTCCTCTTCCCTCCACTTCCCTTTGCTCCTCCTCCTCCACCCTCAACCGCAACTGCTCCACCCGCAGCTGCAGCTGCTCCTCCAGCCCCTCTCTCCCTCCGCCCCACCTGCAACCGCAACTGCTCCTCCACCTGCAGCCGCAATTACTCCTCCAACCTCTCCAAACCATGATCTCCTCCTCTCCCTCGCCTCCTCCCCCTCTCCCTCTCCCTCCTCTGTTTCGCCCGTCGGCGCCTCCTCAACCTCCTCCTCTCCCCCGCCTCCTCCCCCTCTCCCTCCTATGTTTCGCCCATCGACGCCTCCTTGACCTCCTCCTCTCCCTTGCCTCCTCCCCCTCTCCCTCTCCCTCCTCTGTTTCGCCTGTGCCGTCTCCCCGACCTCCTCCTCTCCCCGCCTCCTCCCCCTCTCCCTCTCCCTCTCCCTCCTCTATTTCGCATGTTGCTGCCTCCCCGACCTCGACCTCCTTCTCTCCCTTGCCCTCCACTGCCTCTTCCTCCTCCCCTTGTTCCTTAGCCGGAGACCTTGACGAGGCCATGGCTTTGTTGATGACTTCTGATCACGAATCCTCTTCCCCGGTGTCATCCTTGAATCCATGTTAGTCAATGCCCTCATGAAATCCAACCACTCCAACGATGCCCTCTAGGTGTTCTTCAATGACCTCATGAACCCGAGAAATCGGAAGAGGAAGGACAACTAACCCGATGAACCATAATCCCATCAGACTCCTATATATTTATTTAGGAATCTCAAATATTCTATCAATCGATTCAAGAAATTATCTCAAAAAAATCATTTTCATAATGGAAGACATGGTTTATCTATGAAAATAGTTTTTTTTTGTGATTCAGTGGATGAATGGAGATGAGGTGAGTGGAGAGAAAATAAAGAGGAGGAAGAAGAGGAATGGAAGAAGAAGAAGGAAAAGAGGAAGGAGATGAGGAGTCGGAAGATCCACCTTGGAATGCTCTCTCTCTGGTTAGATTAACTCATGTTATTAACTTAAGTAAAAGTAAAAGTAACAACATGGTCCGTGGGGTTAGACAGAACAAGTTTACGAGGTCGAGGGAGGAATATTGATATTTCAAAGATCAAGAAGGTAATTTATAAAGTTTATAGGTTCCTGGGGTAAAAATCCATATTATTAAACCCTTCCCATGTTGATACATGAGGTATGAAACTTGTCACGTACTGTGGATGGAGATAATCTTTGAACATCTTTGTACACCTATCCATTTATTAAGTGCAGCTTTTTAAAACATATTTATCGAGTATATTTTAATTTCCTTATTTTTTAATCTTTTGCTCTTTATTACTTGTCAAAGTCTCTGAGTTTCTACAATGCTTGATTTTAACACTCCTGATCGTGGTTTGTATAGTATTTACCAAGTTTTTTTTGAAAGAAGTTAGAATTTGTTCCATTGAACTATTTTATTCAATTTTTTGCTATATCACTTAAGTAAAATTTGTTGCACCATCTTTTTCCTAAAAAAGCAATTTTTGTTTTATGTACTTGGCTTTATTGTCAAACATATTATTACATGGAAAAAATGGGGTTGCCCCCTTGGGCAGCCAACGTGGTTGTTCCCACCCCGTTTTCCACATTTTTTTATTTTTTTTTGCAAAATAAAATCATATATATTCATTTATACATCCCTCTAATATGCCATTCGAATTTCGTCAGAAACAAAGCCTCTTATACCCTCTATCTAGAACAGGTAATTTTAACGGTCTAAACGTTGTTGTAATTTGACTTGTTCTAGATGGAGGGCATAGGAGTCTTTGTTTCTGACAAAATTCGAGTGACATATAAGAGGGATATATAGATGAATATACATGGTGATATTTTTAAAAAAAATAAAAAATGTTGAAAAAGGACCGATGGCAGCCCCATTGATATTACATTTATCATCTGTTTTCTCAATTTTGGCTTTATTAAATGTTTATGACATTGAAACAATCAATGCATTTTCACGTTTAATATAAACTAAAAAATGGGTAATGATTTATAGGGTATCCATAGGGCCTTTTATATTCAACAGTTCAGAATTCTGATGGACTTTGTCGAGGAAGAAAGTAGATTTGACAACTAAACACATAAATTAAAACACATAAGAATTAATCGAGCATCAAAGAATATAGAGCTTTTCAACTGAGGTTTCAATAATTTGATGTCTAGGGTTCATGGTAGAAAGACTTCTTGTACTAACGCGAACATGGAACATAATGACATTACACAAATATTTCTAGTAGTATGAATTACAATATAACAACAATTATAATGCATTGTCATTAAAAACTCTTATATTGCATTGGTTCCAAATGACCCATACATTAACAATCCTTTTGATATATAGACCCGCATTTAAGAAAATGGACCCAAGCCAAATTTTGGGTGAAAAAGGCCATTCAAGTGGACGACTATCCACACATAATATTCATCCTATGGCTTTTCAAAAAAGGAGCCATTCTTTTTTTTTGAAATTTATTTATTTTTTATTTAATTGTGCATTAGGAATAATCATTTCTTTTTTTGTTATATTGTGCATTACGTGTAATCGATTCTTTCAAGGCATATCATACAAATTCAATTAGGTAAAAATGCCAATGACTAAGTCAACCATGTGTTGGTTTTACGTGCTTCGATCGAGTTTTTTTGGCTTTTATAATTTAGTTTTGTCAAGAATAACATAAAATATAAGTGAGGGGGAATGAAAAAAAGGGTAAAAGATTTTTTGGAATAAAAAAATCAACATCTTCCATACAAAATTACGGTCCTTGGCTACACTGCTCTTGGATCTGTGTGTTTTATACAACTTTATTCTCTGTGTGTTTTACAGACCTTTATTTTTGAATAATGTTAAGATTAAACTGTTATAGATGTTCTTTATGCCTTGTGTTTCTTCAAAATTATTGCATTATCAACAAATTTGGTTCCAGAAGCTATCATTGATGACTTTAAGTAATGGATTTGTTTGATTAACTGAATATCATTCACTTTTTGCTGCGTAGATAGTTAAAGGTAAAACAATGTTTCTTATTAATGTGTATTGGAATATGCATCCATAGAAGGATAATTGAATCCTAAGGTGGCGTTCGGTTGGGGGGTTACCCCCCACTTTGGATGGGTAACCCCCCAAAACCCATACTTTTAACCCACTAGTGGGGCCCACTCCCTTCCCATAAAAAAAATTATATATTATACCATCATATCATCTAAAAATCATAAAATACTCAACTTCTACTCATTATTCCAAACTTCAATACAATCATATCACAACAACTACCCACTTTTGCAAATTTCAATACAATCATATCATAATAACTACCTACTTTTTCAAATTTCAATACAATCACATCACACAAACCCTTCAAACCCTTAGCCCACCAACCAAACACACTAACACAAAAACGGGTTATCCACCTTCGGATAACCCACCAACCAAACGTACCCTAAGGGTCCAATTACCACATCGACAGGTTTAGTCCCACATCGTATGAGTGGGGACTTGGTCTTACTGGTGGGGGCTATATAAGAAGCCCCACGTCACTTGTATTCATTGAGAGAGAGAGAGAGAGTTCAATATGCACATCAACCTATTGAGGCGATTCTCTGTGGTTTCATCTTGCTCCTTATGATGTAGTGTTCCACGTTAAAATAAAAATTTTCATTTTTTTATCATTTATCTCTGATTACGCTTATGCATTGTCATTTTGTACATGGTATCGAAGCATGTTCGGTTCTTGGATTTTCGTTCTTAAAGATTTTTTATGTTCTTTTCGTGGATTTATTCTTGAAGATTATTATGTTATATCCGTGATATGGTCGCGATCTGTTCAAAATTCAAGAAAAGTTTAGGGTTTATGAAACCCTAATTTTGAGAAGTATTCGAGCGTCCAAGATGGCATGCAAGAAAGTTCTAGGGTTCAATTTCTGAACCCCTAATTCTTCACCATAGATTCCAGCAAGTTTCAGCAATTCCATTGTGTTTTGAAGAAAAATCTAAGGTTCCATGAAATCCTAATTTTTGTATGGCATCAAGTATTATAAGGTTGTGCATCTGAGCCATTTCGCTCCACTACGATAAAGGTTGCATCTACATCACGCGCAATGTGAACAATGCTCCGAACCACAACAATAGTAGGGGGTACAACAGTAGGGGGTATACCATATAGGGGTATACCATATGGGCACCTAGCGTTGGTAACTCTATCTCTGGCTATCCTATAGGCGTCCGCTGTAGGCGATCCATGCCCCCATCTCCTTCACACAAGGACCACATGCCCATACCATCTCCGATGACACTAGTAAGTTAAACCCACAATCATGTGATGGGTTCGTCCCCATCAGGTGATGATGACCATTGTATTAAGATGGGGGAGACAATCACTACGCAACATCTTTGTACCTTTCAAGTTCCACGTGACATACCTCTCTAACATCTCACGCAACTCCCCCTTCAGGCAATCACCCCCGGTCAGGCGACCATGCAATGCACCTACTCGTGGGGGTGCTGCAACGCGAGAATTAGTGGAACTAGGGTTTCATCGAATCCCATCTTTTCAATAACGTCATGAGATGGAGATCGTGGCAACAATTAAGTCGGCAACGATTATGACCCCTCTTCCTCACGCATCTGATCCCCTTGCTTGCACCTGCACCAATTAGTGGCGACAATACTCCATATTTCCCGATCTCGATACAACACACTCATGGGCATCTTCAGGTGGCGGCGATAACCATGCACGAGGAAGAACCCATCAAGGGTAAGCATATTTTGAAGGATGGGGATTCCCCACATGGAACTCTAAGGGGTTCTACTATTATATTCCAATGGGCCCGTGGTTGCTTTATTATAAAAAAACAGAGAAGAAAAAGAAGAGGGAGAGGAGTGCTATTGGGCTCATTAGGCTACTTATGTCTTAAAAAACAAATGGATTGGAGAAAAGAAAAGAAAAAGGCCTAGAAGATTGTGGGCTAAGTGGGCTACTGTTGTAGATAAAAAAAGGGTAGAGGCAATGACATTTCAGGGCCGATTGGGCCGTAGTGATTTTAAAAAAAGGGAAGAGACTTTTTTTGGGGAGAAAAAAATTATCATATAAAAAAAGTGTATGCAACATTTTTCAATGAAAATTAATTTGAAAGGAAGAGAAAAACTTATTGAAAAAAACGACCTATTGAAAAAAGAGGAAGAGATTTTTTCTCCATCTCCAGTTCTTCTCCCAAATTGGTCGAGCGTCTTATTTTCTGACAAGTATGGGAGAAAGGGAGAGTATTTTGTGAGAGGCTTCCATACTATTGATTTGAGTCCAGTGTTTTCATGTGGACCATGTATGACAGAGACCTATGTTAAAGGCTTGATATGGAGAGATCCATAGGATCTCCAGAGTAGAGATCCCATTCTTTGAGCCGGTGTAGGAGAGACTCGGTTCTTCGACGAGGAGGCTCACTTCAGCCTCATCTCCAGCAATGATGGACTCCAACAAGAATATTTCCAAGGCTTTCTTCAGTATGCCCTTTAGAGAGACGGAGTAGTTGCATGTCAGCATTCTCCGACAAGGAGACTCGTTCTGGTACAAGTGACTCTACATGGTACAGAACACACATTCTCCAATGTGGAGACTTGGTTCAATTACATAATTCTAATAGCCGTAGTACATATTACATATTCTCCTACGAGGAGACTCGATTCACATTCTAGCCCTTCAATTCCTTCTGACCAGCTTGACTTGAGAAGCAACATCCTCAGCATGCAACCTGCATAGTATGTTAAGATTGTTAATTTGATATTATATGTAGTGTCTTGTATTTTTGTGAGTGAGTGATTTCTTTTTATTTGTCCAAGATGAGGCTCCATCTTGAGTGGGAGTGTTGGAGTAACTATGCATCCGGGAATGGATAATTGGATTCCTACAAAGATATTTTTGTGGCTGATGAGGAGAGGACGACTTATGACGTATTCTATAAGAACTAGGATCTTCCCTGGATGTGAGGAGACGTGCATAAGATGTGGTGAACCATCGGAAGATGTTGGGTATCTCTTTTTCAAGTGTCCCAGATCTAGGGAGATGTGGGAGAGAGCCAGTATGCCAAGGGTAAGCAGGGAACAATTTTGAGTCTTCATGATGTTTTCAAGGAGGCGAGGTTTTACGCGGAGAATGTACTTGAGCATGCTAGAGCTCTTTGTAAGAGTTAGCATTTGTAAATATGCATATAATTTTTATTAATATATTCTTTGGATGGATCTCTAAAGGAGATCCATCCCATTTCTCTAAAAAATCTTGTAGTTTGTGATACTTTCTTCTGTTATATCCTTAAACATAGTTTTATAGCAAGCTCTTTTAAGTTTAAGCATCTCTTGCACCCCTGTACTCCACCACCAAGCCTCCGTATGGCCTCGAACTCCGCCTTTAGACTTGCCTAGTGTCTCTTTCGCTACCCTTTAGATACAAGATGCTATCACCTCCCACATCCCATTTGCACTTTCGTCACATTTCCTAGATAACTTTTAAAAATCTTCTCTTTAAAGCTTCCTTTCTTCAATTGAAGATTCTACCATCTAGTTCTAATGGTGGTGGGAACTATCCTTTTCTTTTCCAACCCTCTTATTTGCACATCCACAACTAGCAAGTGAGGTTGAGATGTCAAACTCTCTCTTGAGATTACTTTGTAGTCCTTGCAACTCAATCACTCTCTTCTCCTCATTGCAAAGTAACCTATCTGCATTTTAGTTGGGCCACTCTTATAAGTAATTAGATGTTCCTCCCTCTTCTTGAAGAGAGTGTTTGATATGAAAAGGTTATAAGCTGCTATAAATCCAAAATGACTTTTCCCTCTTCATTTCTATCCCCGATGGCATGGCCCCTATGGACATTAGCATGCCTTGAAGCATCATTTCCCACATGTCCATTGAAATCTCCACCTATGCAAATCATCTCTATGTTTGGGATTCCATGGATAGTCTTATCCATATCCTCCTAAAAATCTTATTTAATCCTTTCTTCTAAATCAATTTGTAGTGCATAAATTGAGATGACATTTAAGATTTCTTCTCTAACACCAATTATAGCAATGTAATCCAATTTCCAAATCTTCGCACCTCAACCACACTATCTATTGAATTCTTATGAATAACCACGCATACTATTTATGCCATTCTCTTTACCTAAATACCATAATTTAAAGTATGTTTTCTCGATCTTCATCGTTTTCTCTCTAATCCATTTTGTCTCCTGAAGACATAGTATCCGAATCTTCCTTTTTTCCCATCATATCTACCAACTCCATTGATTTACCGATAAAAGTGTCTATATTCCAACTACCTATCTGTAACTTCTTTTACATCTTTTTTGGACTAGCTTCTTTACTTACATGCGTCCATTATGCGAGAACCCTTGCAAATTTGTACTGCATCTGAACGACAATGCAACGAAACTAGCTTATGTACTCGAATGCATTCCTCATGCGAGAACATTGTATTTTTTGAACTACATATGGACAATCTTCGAAAATGTGGTCCACCTCAAATTTCGCCGAAATTCTGCCGAATTTCGGTTTCGGTGGGTAACCGAAATTCGACCGAAATGCCCTATATCGACCGAAATTTGGGGGCCTTGGTTCAAAAAACAATCGAAATGACTGAAATTTTGATCTAATTTGACCGAAATTCCATTTCGATCGGTCAATGAAACGAAACCGAAATTCGACATTTAAGGCCTTGCAAGGTTCATGAAAGCTGTATGCATACGCGTTCGGACAGGTCATCGAATACTGAATAAGCAGTATGCGGGGGCATATGCGGGGTATATGCAGTTCTATGCGGTTTTCTAATTTTTAATTTTAAAATAAATAATTATCTATGAATAACATTACCACTGAATTTATGTATCTAAGTGGAGTTAAAGAAGATCTAAGAAAATCAGTTCATATTAGATGGGTGTGTATATGCTTTTAATTGCCTCATATTTAATCACAAAAAATATTTACCATAAAAACTTCACATATTAGATGATTCGTAATAACAAAACTTCAATACACATACATGCACTACATAAGCAAACCTCAATCGGCATATATAAAAATATCTGATGATACATTGCATATACTCGTGAAAGCAATACATTAGAAAAGCATAAAACATTGCATATACATAATGGTATAATGCATTGTAATTGTACACAAATGCATGTCATATTCTTGCAATAGAATGAAGGAAGAGGCAGAGCTACAAAATTAAAGACCTGAATGACAAGATTGAAAAATTAGAGTTGCTAGAGCAGTATGCGGGGCATATGCGGGATATGCAGGGAATATACGGGGCATATGCGGGCCACATATGCGGGAGGGCGCACAATGCACCGATTCATGAAATCGGTGCGGTCTGCATGCCGCACGGGCATATGCGGCCGCATATGCGGCCCATGCGGCCGATTTCATGAACACTGAGGCCTTGCATGCGGCCACATATGCTTGTTCGATCACTTGATCGAAGCGCATATGCCATATGCGGCATGCAATATGCGATCAAAACACATATGTGGTCCAAATATGCGACATATGCGGCCGCATATCTGATAGGATTCATGTTTGTCCATGACATGTTGATGACACATTAACTCGATTTTTTTTCCGAGCAACACTTATATCATCGTTTACATTGATGAATCTTTTCATTATTCTCGTATATGTTGTATTTGAGAATATAATGTAGGGTATTTTTTCTCATATCCATTTTTCCCATTGTTCTGAACACTTACTAATGAGCTACTATTTTTTGAATTTTCTATCTAATGGAATTCATTCTAATTTTTCAAATAAAACATGAAATAATTGACTAACAATTTGACACTTTACATTTTTGTGCTTCTAATAAATTTTATATGCAAATACAATTTTCCCCTATATTTTGTGTCAACATGTTTTGTCCCTTGGAGATATATATATGTGTATAATTTTGGGTGAATGATTTGTATACCGATGATTATTCTTTAGCTTTTGTTATCTACATGATCTATATATACAATAAAGGTTTTCTTATAGAATTCATGTGTTCCCCGTTGAATCCAAAATTGTATGTGTATATATATACACAATAAATTCAAAATACACACTAAAAAATAATCAATTCATAATATAATGCTTATATATCTTATTGATTATATTATCTTATTTGAAATTTTTGATTTTTGATTTTGTTAGATCATTCACTTTTTTATATAATCATATTTTATTGTTTATTTTATAAGCTTTTAAATTAAAATATTATAAACAACATATACCTCCATATACTCCTCCACATATCCGTTTACTCGCTTTAGGCCGCCTGACCTAATGAATACCACATTTCTGAACCTTGCATACTGAGTTGTTTGCAGAACTCCAGAAAATGTGTATGAGTGGAAACCTTTCGTGCTATTTTAATTGTTAAAGACATAAGTGAATCTTGTCACTTGCCCTTGATGTTTAATATTAGTGAAACTGAAGTCATTATAAATTTTCATATGCATGTCTATACCATTAAGATTTATGCTGAAATTTAGAGCATTTTTAATTTCGTGAAGCCTTCCTTACTTTTCTGTAAATGACTTTTGATGATAATGCACCACTTAATAAAGATTTTGGCTTAAAAAACACTTAATAAAGATTACCATTCATTTAGAAATTATATTGATCGATTATTTTTTTCATGTTTGTGCTGTATTATAGTGGGCCATGTGTATCATACTTGCTCCGCAAACGTGCCCTTTACAATGACATGTCAAGGTAAATGAAATTTATTGGAGATTATTTACTTTAGTATGGCATCTGGGCTATATTCAAAGATTAATTGCTATATTAATGCCGATTCACCGATTTTCTCATTATACAGAATTTCTTCTTTTATTTTCTTCGGACAGATATGTTTGTTGTGCTGGGTATCTTCCATGCAGCGGCAAGTGTGGAGAACGCCATTGCCCTGAGTTTTGTCTTTGCACTGAGGTAGGATATTTCTCCTCTTTGCATTCTTCCAAATCATCACAAGCAATATTTTGGATTTTTTTTCTATTTGTGAATAATTTTCTTCAATTTGAGACTTAATCGACACTTGAATTTCATCAGAGCTTTATCTTTCTTGACCAAACAATCTCTTGAATGTGTCCTAATCTTGTTTCATCCCGTAATCTGAACTCAAGCTAATGCAACACAAATGTCTTTTTGTCAGCATCATAACATGCATGCATGTGTGTGTCCTAAAAATTCCATGAAGTCATTTATCATGGAAACAGATGTTGGCATTAATTGTCATTTATCATGAAGTCATTTATCATGGAAACAGATGAAGTCATTTTTTTGTAGATGTTATAATCTGATAGCTTTTTAATGTAGGAAAAGGCTTTGTTGTTTTTATTGAGGGAAAAAAGGCTTTGTTGTTGTTGTGTTGTATAATCTGATAGTTTTTATCTGAATACTGTGCAAATATGTTGATTGGATCATGCTTACATATGTTGATCCGTTTTTATGCATTCCTAATAATTATGTTGCCTTATTCATAATTTGTTTTTTAGTGATTACATTGCATGTAAAATGATTCCATGAAATCACTTTATATTATGGTAATCCATACATGGCCTAAATGATCATGGAACACTACATAGAGTCCTGAAGAGCCCTATATAATGTCACTCTCCGTTGGATATGACCTATGTTTGCCTTTTCCCTTCCGTTTTATTCCTAAGGTCTCCGAACTCCTCAACTCCATTCCTTGTTTCTATTGCTTCATTCACATAACCTGAATCTCTTACTGGTTTCATTCTTCATCATAATAGATGTCAAGTTGTATTCTCCTAGTCATTGCCTCAAAACCAGAAGCCACTAGATTATCGGACTTGCGTCAAGATATAATTGGAGTTGAGATATCTGCACTTCCACTGGTGATATCACTAATATCTGGTACAATACACATGCGATACTATGAAATAATCTTCTTTCTCCATCTCCTTTGAAATGGATCAAGAATCACAATTTCCAAATGACTTACTTGTTCTATTTTGAAAATTTTAATTCTCTTTGAAAAGAATATTTGAATTTATGTGTCTTTCGCAGACCAATTGAAGCTCAAAGTGCTGGTATGCAATAGTTTTTCAAAATTCCAGACAATTTTAGGTTGAACATGTGCAAAGAAGACCCTTTAATTTTAAGGTTCATAAGAGGGGTTAGAGAAGATCAGAAATATTGGAAAGAGTTTGTTAGAAAAATATAACTTTTTAGATTTAATTTAGGATACTGTCCTAAATTTGATTTTTGTGGAAGTAAAAATCCATATAGCCAACCCCACTCCAAAGTTTTTTATGTTAAGTGAAACGCGGCACGAATCTTGTTTGGTTACTAAGAAAGGAATATTGCGAGAAAAAATAAATTCAATTAGTTGGACCCTTTGTAGATGATATGATTTGAATTAAGCCTTAATTGCTGGGAAAATGATTAAATGAGGAAGCTAAATTATACCCTTTTTTTTAAGTAGATGAAAAATAATTTTATAGGCGTGTTTATTTTCATGCTTTTGAATAGTTTTTTTCTTGAATTACAGATACATATGGCTGTTAATTCTTATTTTTATTTGGCGCCGTTCCACTTCACATTTGCATAGAGTTGATTTTCCATGTTGAATATAATTCCATTTATGACTACAGGTGTTTCTTTGCTTCGGCAACTCTGTTGCTTCGACCCGTTTCTTGCTTCAAGATGAATTCAATATCCAGACTACCAAGTGTGACAACTGCATCATTGTAATTCTCTCTCTCTCTCTCACACATTGACACACAGACTCACACACGCACCTGCAAGCACGCACGTGCGTACACGCACACGTTAGGCACTTGTAGTGCCTCACTGGTGGCTCTGCTTAATATATCAATGTGAACCTTGAGAGGAAAAGTTGCAGGTGTTATTTTATTAATTTTGTTCAATTGTAAATGGAAGGAATATGTGTGCACAGAAAATAAAGGGGTGTGTGGTTCTTTGAAGTTACCCCGAGTTCATAATCTACAACCTTGAGGAGAAACACTACCTATTCTCTGCTTAAAAACAGTTCTACGAAGATTGTATATCTGATTTATTTTTCTCGTGCATCTGGCGGGAAAAAAATGCAGGGCTTCATGTTTTGCCTCCAACAAATAGCATGCATCTTCTCGATAGTTGCTTGCATAGTTGGAAGTGAGGAACTCTCTCAAGCATCTCAGATTCTCAACTGTTTGGCTGACATGGTATATTGTAGGTAAGTCTTTCCCTTCTGAAGATGTTATAATTAGATAGTTTTCCTCCAATTTTCCTGAATTTGGTGTGCTTGCCTCAAAAGTTTGACATTTTCTTTTGGATTTTGTGCAGTGTCTGCGCCTGCATGCAGGTAAGTGGCAGTACCTTGACTTAAATCTAACTTTCAATTCAGTACCGGATTAAGTTCATGCAATATGCCTACACATGCAGACCCAGCACAAGTTAGAAATGGACAAGAGGGATGGTAAGTTCGGTCCGCCTCCTGTGATGGCCGTGCCCCAAATTCAGCAGATGTCGCGCATAGAGCAACCGATTCCACCTCCTGTAGGGTATGGGCAACCTTATGGATATCCACAGCAGCCACAATACCCCCCTGCTTATGCTCCTCAACCTGGTTATCCCCAACCTGGTTATCCCCAACCTGGTTATGCTCAACCAACCTACCCACCCCCCGCTGGATACCCCCCTGCTTACAAATGAAGGAGCTCAGCTCACATCTTTGGCGAAATCCATATCATGTGCGAGAAAGATTCTTCTCATGTAGTTCTCCATATGCATGTTTTGCTTATGATATATCTGTGGATTTGTCTTTGATTCTTGGACAATTGTACCGTGTCCTGAGTTTAATATTCAAGATTGGTGTGAATAAAAATGTCAGATTTAACGCGTGTTATTTCGAATTAGCATCTGATACATTTCATGTTGGATTCGATCCATTCTGCGTGTGATATTTTGATCTAGTCATGCATTTCTCTTGTATCTCTACTCATGTTTAATGGATTAGACCATAGTAACAGCAGTATAGGTTTGGTACATGAACGTATCCTCAAGCTAAAGGCTCTCAATTATGCAGTAATTTGTGTGGGATGGTGCAATCTGCGTTAACACGGAAGGATATCTGAGTGGTGAATCAGTACTTTTGGCTGCAATTAACTCCTCCATATGTCATTGTTCACGAGCTTACCAATTATCTGCTTATACCTTTGAAGATTCTTTCTAAGTTTAAAGGGAGCTTACCAATTATCTGCTTGTATCTTTAAAATTCTTTCCAAGTCTAAAGAGAGTGTTGAATACAAAGAGAGCTTATTAACAATTCACATGTTAAATACAAATGGAGTTTGCGAAATTGTGTATTTTCAAAAGGTTTAGTAGTACATAACAATTTCCAAAAATGTTCTTAGTAAGGTAGTTTTTGTGTGATTGAATTTTATATATGAAAATGTGTTAAGCTTCCCAAACAAGAACACTCTTCCTATAAGTTATACTTGTCTTGAGAATTTCAATTCAAAGGTAACACTACATTTTTTATCTCAATATAATTTGAAAACATTTTTTAAAAGTCTGGAGAGAAGTTGACAATTCTTGAATATTTTAACATGTAATCTCTTCGTAGAACATGATTTGGTATCTCAGAATATCTTCAACAAGATGGATCTTCTTGAAACATCACATTTCCAAACTCTCTCCCCATACAAACTTATTTATTGAATGCGGGACACCGTCCTCGTACCTCTTTGCGCTTGGATGTCAATGAGGTGGCAGGTTGTGAATTGTTGTGCCAATTGCGTTTGCGCCTATTGATAAACCAGTTGTTGATCTGTTTCAGTCGCGGTCCCGTCCCCTACACAACTTTTCCCTTTTCCTCTTCCTACACAATTCACATTAAAGTTCCTCCTTAAGTTTGAAGACTTATCTTTAAGTTCCTCATTAATTGTGAATTGATAATGACTAGGTACTTCTTCTTCTTCGGGCATGCAAGGAAGGCATATTTCATGGTTGGAGATAATGGCTTGAGCTTAGGAACAGTGTGGTCATCAGAAAAGTCACGATCAACTAGATCTGGCTCAATGCGAGATGTGGTTGGATTGGTCTGTGAAATATCTGTCACTAACTTAGTTTGCTCAGAAGTCGGATCGTCAAAGGTATCCAAACAATCAACAAATGCCTCGTCCGACTCTTCATCCTTATCCTCCGACTGACCTGTGAGGAACAAGTTTGACAGGCCGAGATCAGCCTCTGAGTCATCGAGAGTGTAGGGAGATGCATCATCAAATATCTCCGTGCTTCGAAAATGATCTCTAGAATCTCGCAAACTGCATCAAGTAAACTTGTCTCCATAGGTGAAAGTGACTCATCTGCATTTGCTAAATTCTGTTTCCATGGTCCAACGATGTCCACTTGATCGCACTCGATATCTGAAATCGAATACTCGGTGCTGCTCTCACTATCAGATTTGTGGCTCTTTGTTTGTTGCATTTCCATATTTAATTTTCATGATGTGCCCTAAATTTTATCATCCCCTCATAGTAAAAAAATATGGCCCCCACGGTATGGAGGAAGGGATGACCAAGTATAATCTAGGAATTACGCCAATGTAAAGGAGCCTCCATGTCAAGAACAATGAAATCCACTTTGTATTTTCGCCCATCAATAGATAAGATTACATTCCTCAATGCCCCCTTAAGCCTCTTGACAGATATGTTTGCAAATTGTATGTATGCTCTGGATAGTTAGAGAAGGCCTAGATTGAGCTTCTCTGCTAAGCCAAAGGAAGGAGGTTAATCAAAGATCCATTATCTAAAAGAGTGTGTGCAAACACAATGTCAGCAATCTGACTCATTACATAGTGGGCATCAATATCATTCCCCAGCACAAGCACCATTTTGACAGTCCACCGGACTCCCTTCTTAATTTTCATTTTTTATTGTAGCACGGAAATCCAATGATCTATCAAAAAATACTGCACTGAGACGTGATATGGAAAATAAAATCTCAATATGATTTGTTTTTATTTTACTTGGTAAGTCCCAAGGTCGAAATCAGGAGGTAATACGAGGATCTAAAATTAATTTTTAAATAAAAAATTATGTTTACAAAGAAGAATAATTTTTTAATTTTTTTTGTATTTTTCAAATTTTTATGGGTTTTCATTTAAGAGATATAATTAATTAATACAAAGAAATACGATGCAATAAATTTTACAAATATTTTAATGCAAGAAAATAATGCTATGCAATGTGGGAGCAATAAATAAGCAAACACAATTAATGGATTTTATATGTTGTAATATGATAATGCAAAAAATACAAATACAAGCAGCTGAGCCGAGCAATCAATGGCCTCCCCGTTTCTTAATCTCAAAAATAATGGTTCAATTAGAGTTAAATTAATTCTTAAAATAATTTCCCCAGAATTTTACTATTTTTAAGCATTAGAAATCAATTTCAATGAATAAATGTGCTCAAAATCATCATAGAATACCTCAATTATATTTATACTAAAAATCTCTCCAAATGAATGATTCAGTGTTTCATATGATAAAATCGACAAAAGAAACAGAAAAATCCGACATTAAATGCTCAAGACATGGTAAATTGAAGTTCGTGGGAAAATAAGTGAATACAATAAATAAAATATTCTCAAATATATCCTTATAGGGACCTTCTTGTAGTTTGCCAAATATGCTTGAGTCCTGTTTACCCAAGGTGTGGGCTGTAGTGTGATTCTCTGGGAGGTAGAGGATATGCCTGAAATTTGGCCACTAGCACTTGCGTGAAGCACATGGTGGGCCTATCTATTTTTCCTGAAATGTAATGGGGAGCATGGTGCAAATTCTCTCCTAATGCACATGGCGCATGCGAGGCGGGAGGTTCGGGTGGCGGTTCAGTTTTGATGGTCCAGACCACACGTGGTGCAGGCAGATGACTCTGGATAGCCTCGAGGCGCGGGGCTTGGGACCTGGGTTGTGATTGATCTGGATCACTCGTCCTCCTGATCTAACGGTGGTGGATTGGGCATGTGTTAACGATTGAGATGCGGTGTGTTCAAGATCATGTGGTTATTGTATGCTCTATAGGATGGTCTCTTCTTCCATTAATGATCGATCGACAGACAATCGATTGTGGCTTTTGTGCTTTATAGTTCTTCATCTTCGAGCTGCTGAGGGGAGTCATGAAGTCCAAGTCGATTCCGGTCGACACATGACCAGAGTGGTGAGGCAAGGTATTGATCGGCTGAGGGCTTCGATCCACTGATGCACCTACAGATATGGCGATGCTCAAGCCTAGAGGGCTTGGCTCTATCGTTACAACAATAGAGAAGAAGGTGGGCGGTGACCCTCCAACGGTCGTGGAGGAAGGAGTAGAGAGATGAGGGTCGTGGAAGATAACGGAGAACTCGAGTGGGGTTGATGTTGGACATGCGAGCCCACGACGAGCCATTATGCAATAAATGTTATTGTAATTCACTCCTTAATCTGAAATGAAGAATAATTAATTTGTATAATAGGTCCCTTAGTACAATTAGGGTTATGTACCATGGCTATCTTAATGATCATACATCTGTTGATTCGATTATTGAATCATAGAGGTTGGTGCTTGGATGAATATCTAAAGAGTTAGATTGAGGACTCATCAAGCACCATCAAATGATTGTTAAGATGTGATCTCCAGTCTGAGTAGGAGGTGGCAATCCTTATCCCTAAAGGCTGATATCTGACCGACCTCTTGATGCAGGTCTGATGAGCCGCAAAATCGGCCCTTTAAGAGAGTGTTTTTAGCACTCGGAATCATCATCGTAGTCGGGCTGATTTTGGTCATCAAAGAGACCACCTCATTGATACATATCAGATAAGAATGCGATGGTCATTAAATTTATTTTTACTTGGTAAGAAACGAAGGTCGAACTCAGGGACACGAGCCTCTCTCGTATTAATCGGGTTTAAATTTATTTAATTAAATGCTGAGTTAAAGGCATATAGGTCAAAATCATGCAAGAGAAGACAACAATGCATTAAATAAACATGCATTTTTTATTTATTTTTTTATAATGCAAATAGATGCAATGAACATATGCCCTAGGTTAAAAGGATGATCCAACTGAATCACAAGTTAATTTCAGATTAAAATGAAGCACTAACTTGTTTGACATAATTTGCAAGGTTAATCAAAAAGGCATAAAAGACTCTAGAGTTAATAAAAAAATACATTAAGATCACAGTATCAAATCAAGAGAACAAATATGCCATTAAAAAGTACGTCAAACAAGCGTGAAAATGAAACTGAAATCAACTTAATCGGAGCTACGAGGCTCAAGATATGCAACAAAGGAAGCAAGGTTATAACTGAAAGAGAACATGAAAAGATAACTACAAAAAGGTCCCTGGTAAGGACTGAAATGTAATAAAAATAAAGTACGGGGCCTTCCCTGTAAATTATCCATATGCGTGGGGACCTTTTTGCAAATTTGAAGAAATCCGTGGGCTGCTCTGCAAATTTCCCAAAAATAGCACGTGCGCAGCACGTGCTATCCAGGCTCGGATTCAGGCTTGGAGTTGGCAGAGGCTCAGGGGTTGCTTCGGCTTGGCTCATATGTTGGCTCGAACTCACTGCAGGCTCGGAGGTGGTTCGGACATCCAAGCCTGGAGGCTCGGAAGTGAGGCTCGGTGGCGCTCTGGTGATGACACGTGGCCGAAGATGAACCCTCTGATCACAAGGATCGAAGGGCTCTGAAGATCGTATGCGTGGCTGCTCCTGAACCATCAGATCATTGAGGATCCGATGGCTCATGTACGTGACTTCTTGCGGGCGACGTGGCCGATTTGTGATCGTTGGATGAACACCGGTGAGATGCATCCAACGGTCACTGCTCCTCCATCGTCCTCCTTCAGCTGACGGCGGGTTTATCTGGACCGTTGGATGGTCGCTGAGCGACGACCATCCAACGGTGTCTGCATCTCCATCTTCTTCAGCGGCTGGCAGAGGGAATAGAGCTCCGACGAAGGTGGCTTTCCTCCGCCGCTCGTTCCCCATCGATTTGGTCCTCCTCGAAGCTCAAGGAATGGTCGTCGATGAAGCGGGGTCCTCGGGGAAGGACTAGGAGGTTCTGGCGTCGGTCAACGGAGCTCTGAAGCTGAGAGTGGCTGTGACGAAATAGGCTCCGACGAGGGTCCGACCGTTGCACGAATTAGCGACCTGCAATGTTAAGCACATAGCCGAAGCATGCTACTTGTGGTGCGTGCGTAGTGGAGGTGAAATGGAAGCTCTGCGAACGGAGCAGGTGGGAGCTCGTAGCTCCTCCGTCGTGGGTGGCGGAGGAGATGGGTCGGAGGCGATATAGGGTTTGGAGGAGGGAGAAGGTGAGCGGAAGGTGTCGCGTCGAAGGGGGGTTGAAGGTGGAACTAATGGGTTGGTCAATGGAGCGGGAAAGGGGATTAAGCGACCTAGAAAATCAAAGGAAATTAAGAGAAAATTACAGAGGAAGAAGAAGAGGACTTACCGGCGATGGGGCGGAGCGGAGCTTGGGGGCGAGCTCCAAGGAGGAACTCTGGTCGTCGCTGGACGTCGTCATCCACTCGACGCAGCTCGGGCGATCGCAAGGAGGCGCCGCAGCTCCGTCATTCAAGGCAGAGGGTCTCACCGGGGGATGGGTCGTCTTCGCTCGATCCTCTCGCCTCCCCCTGTCACAGGGAGGCGGAGGAGGGCTGGGCCCCTCCCCGCGTAAAGATGGACGGGTTGGAATGACGGGAGGGGCGGAGTATTTGAAGAAGTGAAGGCCGGTGATGGTGGTGGCGGTCGTGTGTTTCGAGGCGAAGATGGGGCGAGTGGAGAGGATATCGGAGTTAGTGGGGTGATGCTCGAGGTAGAGGGGTGACTGGGGAACGTCGTGGGGCAACTGGCGATGGGAGATGGAGGCTGGTGAGGGCGAGAAAAAGGGAAGGGTGGACAGGTTGCGCGAGGTGGATCGTGGGAGAGAGAAAAAGGCTGGAGGTTGACGACGAAGTCTGAACCGTCGGATCGTGAGATCCAACGGTTATAAATCAGGCGCGAGAGGACAGTCGCGATTAGATCGATGGCGGCACGATCAGAGGGCCCATGTGATCGCCACGTGTCGAGCGGAGGATTGCGCGCTAACGTGCGGTGAAGATTTAGAGAGGACGTGATCGAAGGGCTGAGGCACACGCTTAGAAGAGGAGGCTGAGATGGAAGATCTGAGGCGCCATCAAGCGGCCTATGATGCGCCACGTGGTGTGCTCTGCTTAAGGCGCGAACGAGCGGATGGAATGAAGGCGGAGGAAGATCAAACGGTTGAGGGTTGAAGCGGGGCGTGGAGAGGATTGGACCGTTGGATCAGGAGCAGATCCAACGGCTCGGAGCGAGGGCGGATAAAGAGAAGGGAAGCGGGCCACGTGGCGCCCCCAGAATGGGCCACGTGGCCCAATCAGGTTATTTCTTAGATTTTTTGGTTTTTCAAGGTTATAAAGGCCGAATTTGAGAAAACTCAAAACATGAAAGTTGTAGATCTTGATGAGATCTACAAGTTTCATGTTGACCAAAACATGAGATGAAATCAAACAAAGACCCAAAATATTTTTGAGGGTATTTTTAAGTCTAAAAATACCACGCATTTTTATTTTGCCATTTTTTTGTGGTTGTTAATTATTTGAGGACTCTGATAATTACAGGACATTAACTGGGATTTATTGACACTAAGCTTAAGCAAGGGGGTTAATAATGTGAAATTATGATGATGAAATCGAGTTTCATCACCCCCTATACTTAAACCATGCTCGTCCTCGAGCATCAAAAAGAATGACTAAGTTGGATTAACCCCCTTGTGCATGTGAATACAGGATCCAATCTGATCAAGTCGACTCGACTTTAAAGATCCAAAATTCTAGAGTTCAACCCAGCCTTAATCAAGAGGCTTCCAATTCCTCTACTTCTCTCGACTCTCTCTGATGTACATATAAACTAAAGGATATGAAGTTTAGTGTTGACTGTAATTCTGAGAGTAGAGTCAATTCGTCACCCAAAATCTTGGTCCAAGAAATTCTCCTAAGGACCCAATCCTCAACACTAGGGAATAAATCCAATCTTGCATTCAGTCTACCATCTCTTTAGTTGTCAGACTTTGAAAATGTAGATGGCAGGCCAGTCATGGAGGGCATGGGATTATGTTAATTCTTCTCTCCCTCTCATTGAAACAAGGATTCTCTCTAGTGCCTTTTACGAAACACAAATTTTTTTGGTGTTGATCAGTGCGTCCGTCAAGAGAAGTTGGAGCCGTCTGCACTTGTTTTCCTAGGAGCACACCGGGGTGTGTCTCTTTTGAGTACCTATCGTACCTTCGACATCCAGACTTGTAGCATTTACGATGCAGAGCCCTTTTTTGGTGCAAGCCCGACTCCTGGTCCTAATAGCGGTGGTCCAAGTGGACACTTTGAAAAGTTTGGGAGCGCTCGCCTTTGGTGGAAGCTCTTTTATAATTGACTTTGTGGAATGAGAGCTTTTCTTTGACATTTCATTGCTTTGTAGTATTTTTGGCTAGCTCCACTGCTTTTACTAAGAGTTGGCGCACACTGATCAACATTTTTTTATTTTATCACACCCTGGCACTTAGGTCAATATCAAGAGATTAGTATAAGAACCAAGTTCTCATACTGGCTAATATTGCTGACACTCAGGTTTCTTGAAGCCTCCAAAGATTTTATCCCATCCTCGAGCATCATTAGATCAAATCCAAACTCGACTTCCTCATCCCAATCCCTCAGGTGAAAAATCAACTCATCTCATCAAAAACCACAGTCGTGCATGTGATGTGCTGATCATATTCTTTCTGTCTGAGACTAAGCATGGAATATAGCATGCAAATCTAGAAACCTAGGGGAATGTGGATGATTAAGTCTAAGACCCTGATGGCTAAGGCTGGTTAACCTAAAATCTCAAAGACCTCAAAAAGTTAAGTCTCCTTGATCATTTTAGATCCTGGGTGAAAGTGTAAGAGTAGAGGTTTAATCCAACTCCTTCATTCAAAAAAAAGACACATTTTTTTATTTCAATTTTTTTTTGAATTTTGCACATTTTTATGGATTTTTAAAGTTAAAACACAGGTTAGACTCAACTTTCCTTGATAAAAGATTTTCAAAACCATGTCACACAAATAAAAGATTTTCCAAACATTTTCAAAAAGATTTTTCAAAACTAGAAAATCTCATTTTTAAAATCATTTTCAAAATATTTCTATCAAAAATAGTGTAACATAGTATAGAAAAGCCGTGAAATCATTTAAGTTCTCTTAGTCCAAAGAATTTTACCTTAGCCAAAAAGTTTTAAATTTTTCAAATTTTTCAGATTATAGCTAAAGTAAGTAAAGTATACATACGGTATACCTCCCTATCCTTAAACTTTGCTATGTCCTCATAGCACTAGATGATACGAGTCCATAGGTCTATTTAAGTATATAGGAATATACAGGCACTAAGAGGGGGCTCCCCCTATACTTAGGTTAGAAATAACCTAAGTATAAAGGCAAGAAAAGATGAGTAGAGAAATCACAGGGACTTGGGTCCCCCCTATACTTAGGCTGAGATTAGCCTAAGTATAAAGATGGAAATTGATGTTGGAAGAGACCCAAGGTGAACGAAGAAGAAGGATGGATATACAAGTGAGCAGTTGAATCTTCGGAGATGAAATGGAGTGTCTTCGGTTTTGGGGTGCGTGTCGCATCAAACAAGGCTCAATCAAGCAAGCAAACCCTTAGTTTCACCAACTCACACATGAATCCGACCAATGTTGGTTTATTATCTTGTCTGTTTTATCGGTGATAAAACGTTTGATTTTTATGCAAAGAAAAGATGTGAAGTGAAAATCATTGCGTAAGCGAGGGTATTGCTCTCCCAAAACCGAATTTTACTCCATTCTTGGTTGACTTGCAATTAACAGTCCCAATTTTATTTTTAGGTTATCACTGAATTATGGTTAGCACATCAATCAAGAAATCATCGTCTACCGTTCATTTCATTTTCCATTAATCCTAGGTGATCTAGGAAATGAAAGCCGAGAAAAACATGTATTCGATAAAAAACGCGATCTAGGCTAAGCAAGAAATCATGCAGTAATTCGACAAAAACACGTGAAAAACTGGGGCCGTTTTGAAAACCAAATCCAACATGTATGAAAGTCGAAAAAGCCACACCTAATCATGCATCTATTAGCGGTGATTGATTTTCATTAATTTTAGCTAAGTGATGCGAGATTATGTGCGTATAGAATTTAGTGTGTCCTACCTACGATCAAGCACGTAAAAATATAAAAAAATAAAATGAGCTCGGAGAGCCGCGTGCCTAGTCCTAGGTCGACATCAAGTGGGGACGATCCCCACACAACCACATTCATTCGATTACACTCGCGAGTCTTCAATCGAAGACCACTGTAAAAGACGATGTATTACAAGCAAAAATAAAATGCGACATTTTTTCCTTTCCTTTCTTATAGACTCCAAGAATGCTCCTACGGCTCCTTGCAGCGGGGAGCATCCTGCTCCTCGCCTCCTTGATACATCAAGGGTCCTGCCACAAAAACAATGGTTAGATATCAAATAAGAAAGAAAAAATTTTATATGCAAAATAGGTGATCATTTGACCTATAAAAAGGAACACTAAATTAAACAAACAAAAATCCAAAAAATATAAGAAATGAGCCGTGTCCCCGACAACGGCGCCATTTGATGAGCCGCAAAATCGGCCCTTTAAGAGTGTTTTTAGCACTTGGAATCATCATCGTAGTTGGGCCGATTTTGGTCATCAAAGAGACCACCTCATTGATACATATCAGATAAGAATGCGATGGTCATTAAATTTATTTTTACTTGGTAAGAAACCAAGGTCGAACTCAGGGACATGAGCCTCTCTCGTATTAATCAGGTTTAAGTTTATTTAATTAAATGCTGAGTTAAAGGCATATAGGTCAAAATCATGCAAGAGAAGACAACAATGCATTAAATAAACGTGCATTTTTTATTAACTTTTTTATAATGCAAATAGATGCAATGAACATATGCCCTAGGTTAAAAGGATGATCCAACTGAATCACAAGTTAATTTCAGATTAAAATGAAGCACTAACTTGTTTGACATAATTTGCAAGGTTAATCAAAAAGGCATAAAAGACTCTAGAGTTAATAAAAAAATACATTAAGATCACAGTGTCAAATCAAGAAAACAAATATGCCATTAAAAAGTACGTCAAACAAGCGTGAAAATGAAACTGAAATCAACTTAATCGGAGCTACGAGGCTCAAGATATGCAACAAAGAAAGCAAGGGCATAACTGAAAGAGAATATGAAAAGATAACTACAAAAAGGTCCCTGGTAAGGGCTGAAATGCAATAAAAATAAAGTACGGGGCCTTCCCTGTAAATTATCCATATGCGTGGGGACCTTTTTGCAAATTTGAAGAAATCCGTGGGCTGCTCTGCAAATTTCCCAAAAATAGCACGTGTGCAGCACGTGCTATCCAGGCTCGGATTCAGGCTTGGAGTTGGTAGAGGCTCAGGGGTTGCTTCGGCTTGGCTCGTATGTTGGCTCGGACTCACTGCAGGCTCGGAGGTGGTTCGGACATCCAAGCCTGGAGGCTCGGAAGTGAGGCTCGGTGGCGCTCTGGTGATGACACGTGGCCGAAGATGAACCCTCTGATCACAAGGATCGAAGGGCTCTGAAGATCGTATGCGTGGCTGCTCCTGAACCATCAGATCATTGAGGATCCGATGGCTCCTGTACGTGACTTCTTGCGGGCGACGTGGCCGATTTGTGACCGTTGGATGAACACCGGTGAGATGCATCCAACGGTCACTGCTCCTCCATCGTCCTCCTTCAACTGACGGCGGGTTTATCTGGACCGTTGGATGGTCGCTGAGCGACGACCATCCAACGGTGTCTGCATCTCCATCTTCTTCAGCGGCTGGCAGAGGGAATAGAGCTTCGGCGAAGGTGGCTTTCCTCCGCCGCTCGTTCCCCGTCGATTTGGTCCTCCCCGAAGCTCAAGGAATGGTCGTCGATGAAGCGGGGTCCTCGGGGAAGGCCCAAGAGGTTCTGGCGTCGGTCAACGGAGCTCTGAAGCTGAGAGTGGCCGTGACGAAATAGGCTCCGGCGAGGGTCCGACCGTTGCACGAATTAGCGACCTGCAATGTTAAGCACATAGCCGAAGCGTGCTACTTGTGGTGCGTGCGTAGTGGAGGTGAAATGGAAGCTCTGCGAACGGAGCAGGTGGGAGCTCGTAGCTCCTCCGCCGTGGGTGGCGGAGGAGATGGGTCGGAGGCGATATAGGGTTTGGAGGAGGGAGAAGGTGAGCGGAAGGTGTCGCGTCGAAGGGGGGTTGACGGTGGAACTAACGAGTTGGTCAATGGAGCGGGAAAGGGGATTAAGCGACCTAGAAAATCAAAGGAAATTAAGAGAAATTACAGAGGAAGAAGAAGAGGACTTACCGGCGATGGGGCGGAGCGGAGCTTGGGGGCGAGCTCCAAGGAGGAACTTTGGTCGTCGCTGGACGTCGTCATCCACTCGACGCAGCTCGGGCGGTCGCAAGGAGGCGCCGCAACTCCGTCATTCAAGGCGGAGGGTCTCACCGGGGGATGGGTCGTCTTCGCTCGATCCTCTCGCCTCCCCCTGTCACAAGTAGGCGGAGGAGGGCTGGGCCCCTCCCCGCGTAAAGATGGACGGGTTGGAATGACGGGAGGGGCGGAGTATTTGAAGAAGGGAAGGCCGGTGATGGTGGTGGCGGTCGTGTGTTTCGAGGCGAAAATGGGGCGAGTGGAGAGGATATCGGAGTTAGTGGGGTGATGCGCGAGGTAGAGGGGTGACTGGGGAACGTCGTGGGGCAACTGGTGATGGGAGATGGAGGCTGGTGAGGGCGAGAAAAAGGGAAGGGTGGACAGGTTGCGCGAGGTGGATCGTGGGAGAGAGAAGAAGGCTGGAGGTTGACGACGAAGTCTGAACCGTCGGATCGTGAGATCCAACGGTTATAAATCAGGCGCGAGAGGACGGTCGCGATTAGATCGATGGCGGCACGATCAGAGGGCCCATGTGATCGCCACGTGTCGAGCGGAGGATTGCGCGCTAACGTGCGGTGAAGATTTAGAGAGGACGTGATCGAAGGGCTGAGGCGCGCGCTTAGAAGACGCGGCTGAGATGGAAGATCTGAGGCGCCATCAAGCGGCCTATGATGCGCCACGTGGTGTGCTCTACTTAAGGCGTGAACGAGCGGACGGATTGAAGGCGGAGGAAGATCAAACGGCTGAGGGTTGAAGCGGGGCGTGGAGAGGATTGGACCGTTGGATCAGGAGCAGATCCAACGGCTCGGAGCGAGGGCGGATAAAGAGAAGGGAAGCGGGCCACGTGGCGCCCCCAGAATGGGCCACGTGGCCCAATCAGGTTATTTCTTGGGTTTTTTTGGTTTTTGAAGGTTATAAAGGCCGAATTTGAGAAAACTCAAAACATGAAAGTTGTAGATCTTGATGAGATCTATAAGTTTCATGTTGACCAAAATGTGAGATGAAATCAAACAAAGACCCAAAATATTTTTGAGGGTATTTTTAAGTCTAAAAATACTACGCATTTTTATTTTGCCATTTTTTGTGGTTTTTAATTATTTGAGGACTCTGATAATTACAGGACATTAACTGGGATTTATTGACACTAAGCTTAAGCAAGGGGGTTAATAATGTGAAATTATGATGATGAAATCGAGTTTCATCAGGTCCTCTGCATAGAAATAATGATTCAGAGGTGTCATATTAGTTAAGTCAAAGAGTTGACTTAATGAGATCGAGATAACCAAAGACCTATGTCGTATGCTGTCACGGTATAGGCACGCATCCTCTGACCAGAGATAGGTGTGTTACTATATATCTGAGTATGTACATTTGGCAGACCAATAGGTTGATGACCTAATCAAGATGTATACACCGGCACACTGGTGTGCATATAAGGGCATAAGATTAATACGATCTCTCAAAGGGATCATACAGGTTCATTTACTTAACTGGAAGACATGAACTCACTCATGAGATATTGGGAAGAATCAAATTCCATGCACGGTCATCGCGCTTTGGAAGCTTGACTGAATTTGTCGGTTTGATATATACTTTTGGAAAGTATATGATCAACACCCCGGTATGATATATGCTTTTGGAAAGTATATGATCGATACCGACTCCCAATGATCAAATGAGAAACTTAATGATAAAACCGTGAAGGAGACAGTCTAAAAGAGATCTAAAACTTCAGGTTTAATCTATCTCTTCTAGTATGCATGATGTACATGTATTAGGAATACATGAAAAGGTGATGTGATCATAAACGATTGTATAACCATGATGCTTCCATTCCTAGGGAGTGACGAAACAAGTCTGGATTTTAGCGACTCCTCTTAGTAGAGAAGTGATTTGATCTTGGTCCAATTGTTGTACATTGATCTGAATGTGATTCAGATACAATGAGAAGATTAGATTTGCGATCTTGATTTAATCAAGCATCTATGAGAGGTCCGTGAGATATGAATTTGAGATGTGATCTAAACATCCAAGTTACTATACGTGGAACAATACAATCACCATGTCCTTATCTCCAAGTATCCGCAGAGAAAGCGTATTATCCTTGAAAGAGTTCATGGATAATTTCATCGTTGATATATATATCCAAGCATCGAGAAAATTGATAATTAAATGTGATTTAATTATCATAGATAATATGAATTTGATTCATATTATAAGGAGAGATATCTATGATAATTAAATGTGATTTAATTATCAAAGATGTGAATAATATGAATGTGACTCATGTTATTTCGGCGCACGAGAAAAGAGATCTAAGATGATTAAATGTGATTTAATTATCATGGATATGAATAATGTGGATAGCAATATCCATATTAATGATATATATTATGAAGAGGATGGGGAGTATGCACCCTGGTGCATGTAATTTTACATGCATCGGGGCCCATATATCCCATATTTTTTTACTTTTTTTGAAAAATATCCTGTGTATATTCATCTTTATATCCCTCTAATATATCACTCGAATTTCGTAAGAAACAGAGACCCCTATGCCCTCCATCTAGAACAAGTAATTTTAATGGTCTTAGAATTGTTGTAATCGACCTGTTCTAGATGGAGGGCATATGGGTTTTTGTTTTTGACGAAATTCGAATGATATATTAGAGGGATATAAAGATGAATATACACAGTGATATTTTCCAAAAAAGTAAAAAATGTGGGAGATCATGGTTCAGGAAAGCGGTATGCGTATGCGTTCGGACAGGTCACTGAATAGCGCTTAAGCGGTATGCGGGGGCATATGCGGGGTATATGCGGTTCTACGCGGTTTCCTAATTTTTTATTTAAAAATAAATAAATATATACAAAAGTGACTACAACAGAACTAAATTTACGTATAATTGTGTTCCAATAGAAGATCTAAGAAAAATAACTTTCATATAGAGTTCAAAACAATCTCTATCAATTAAATATCAATACTTTAATAGAACGATTAACACAAAATAATCGACAACAATCAACAAAATAAAAAGTTAGCGCACAAAATGCCTCTATTATTGAATATAATGTCATTTATCTCTATCATTATATTTATAACAGATCCTCCATTAAAAGTACCAAGCTTTACATATAATATATTGCATTCGTAATAGCTATTAGTTGACTAAATTAGTTTGCTAAATTATTAGTATATTATTCTTTTTCTTTCTTGTGTGTTTACTCCAATCTCGTAGTACAACTAATTTGATGATGGATTTAAATGGTCATGAAATGCTTGGTTGGCATACATACTAAGGAAGAAAAAACATTGCATAAATAACACAATAAAATGTGGCACAAATTTTAAAAATAAAAAAAATAAAAAATACATATATATGGCCGCACAGACCGCATAAGCGGCCGCACAGCCCGCATATGCGGCCCGCATAAGCGCACAGGGCGCATAATGCAGGGCTTCAGGAAAGCGGTGCGCTGAGGGCACCGCATACGCATATGCGGCCGCATATGCGGCTGCACAGACCGCTTTCGTGAACACTGTGGGAGATATAGGCCCCGGTGCATGTAAAATTACATGCACCAGGGTGCATACTCCCCATCCTCTTCATAATATTATCAAAATGATTTTGATGAGTATTATATGGTATAATTTCGGTTGAAAAACCGATGATCATCTCAAGTACACAATGATCGATTTGGCATTATCCTTTCCTGAGGTGGATATGGTGTCTAGTCGGGGAGTGTTGGGGTAGCAGGTTGCACCGTGTGCGGTCTGTCCAACTCCCGTCGGTACTGGCCATGACAACGAGTAGGGACTCGATAATGCTGGAGGAATCATAGTGTATTTTCTAATTATTAAAATTTAAATTAACACGTACTTTGAGATAATACCATATATTCAAGTAACAATCAAGTTTTGATTAAATTGGATTAATAATTGATTTAATATGATTAAATTAATTATGTCCAAATTAAAAACACTCTATTATTAATATATGTGCATTTCCCTTGGAAGAACTAATCGTAATGAATATGATTCATAATGATTAATTAAAATTTGAATATGAGGCGGAGGATCACATAAGTGACATCCATGGTATCCCGTCAAGGCGAAGGGTTTCGTCGTCGGGGGTTGTATATAGGAGACGCCTGTCCGAAGTGACAACTCCTCATAAAAGTTCATCTGAATCGGGCCTTTTGCTTCTCGAAAGAGTAAGTCCGTATGTGTAGTGACCCCAATATCGGTTCCTCATATTATTGAGGTGATATTGGATTGCGCATAGCGAGTATTAAGCCTGTTATTGGTTGGTTCAATTAACAACGGGTCAACATCACCTTAGGGGTGGTGGGCCCGGGTGTTAAAGACCAAATTAGGAAATGCAAGTTGGACTTGCAAGGCGGAATGAGTTCCTGCTTGTTTTTATCTGAGTTGTAGTTTCTCATATTATTGGGATGCAACAAAGATAGGAAAGGAGATCCCGGATCTTGCTAGAGATATAATGGTAAGAATATCGCTTACATTGAAAGTGATCAAGGGAATGAACTTTCAATGTTGACAAGGCAATACAACTTTGATATAAAAATTCCTAAATCAAAGTAAAATATGTATATATATACTTATGCAAATTTCTTATTTCAGATAATCCTTCATTGAACTCACTTAATTTTATACTCAATTATAACCAGTAAATCGTTATGGATTGGATCCATGATCAAGATATTGGATTTGCAGTTGGACACATATTGTATGTGGTTGCAATGTGTAAGTTTCCTCATAATAATGAGAAGTGACAATTAAATAGATAATAGAACTACAACCCTAGGATTTGCATGTCGCTTTAGTCTTAATCCCTCATCGAGTGTACATTGAAAGTGACATATCGATGAAAATTAGGGTTATGTACCATGGCTATCTTAATGATCATACAACTGTTGATTCAATTATTGAATCATAGAGGTTGGTGCTTGGATGAATATCTAAAGAGTTAGATTGAGGACTCATCAAGCACCATCAAATGATTGTTAAGATGTGATCTCCAGCCTGAGTAGGAGATGACAATCCTTATCTCTAAAGGCTGATATCTGACCGATCTCTTGATGCAGGTCCTCTGCATAGGAATAAATATTCAGAGGTGTCAGATTAGTTAGGTCAAAGAGTTGACTTAAGGAGATCGAGATAACCAAAGACCTATGTCGTATGCTATCACGGCATAGGCACACATCCTCTGAACGGAGATAGATGTGTTACTATATGTCTGAGTATGTACATTTGGCAGACCAATAGGTTGATGACCTAATCAAGATTTATACACCGGCGCACTGGTTTGCATATAAGGGCATAAGAGTAATACGATCTCTCAAAGGGATCATACAAGTTCATTTACTTAACTGGAAGACATGAACTCACTCATGAGATATTGGGAAGAATCAAATTCCATGCACGGTCGTCTCGCTTTGGAAGCTTGACTGAATTTGTAGGTTTGATATATACTTTTGGAAAGTATATGATCAACACCTGGGCATGATATATGCTTTTGGAAATTATATGATCGATACCGATTCCCAATGATCAAATGAGAAACTTAATGATAAAACCCTGAAGGAGACAGTCTAAAGAGATCTAGAACTTCGGGTTAATCTAGCTCTTCTAGTATGCATGATGTACATGTATTAGGAATACCTGAAAATGTGATGTGACCATAAATGATTGTATAACCATGATGCTTCCATTCCTAGGGAGTGATGAAACGGGTCTGGATTTTAGCGACTCCTCTCAGTAGAGAAGTGATCTGATCTTGGTCCAATTGTTGGATATTGATCTGAATGTGATTCAGATACAATGAGAAGATTAGATTTGCGGTCTTGATTTAATCGAGCATCTATGAGAGGTCCGTGAGATATGGATTTGAGATGTGATATCAACATCCAAGTCACTATATGTGGAACAATACAATCGCCATGTCTCCAAGTATCCGCAGAGAAAGCGCATTGTCCTTGAAAGAGTTCACAGATAATTTCATTGTTGATATATGTATCCAAGCATCGAGAAAATTGATAATTAAATGTTATTTAATTATCATGGATAATATGAATTTAATTCATATTATAAAGAGAGATATCTAAGATAATTAAATGTGATTTAATTATCAAAGATGTGAATAATATGAATGTGATTCATGTTATTTCGACACATGAGAAAAGAGATCCAAGATGAATAAATGTGATTTAATTATTACGGATATGAATAATGTGGATAGCACTATCCATATTAATTATATATATTATAAATGTGATTTATAATATATAAGAGAGAGCTATTTGTGATTTATATTTGTAGATTAATTATTGATGTGAATGGGATTCACATTGGATGATTAATTTACATTTTGTTTTGGGATGTGAATGTGATTCATATTTTTCCAATGGCATGATTGTAATATTTTACAAGATGATTATGAATTATTTTTGTGAAATAATTTACAACAATTGTTGTTATAAATCCTGGAGATATCACGAGATAATGGTATCTCACGAGATAATGAGATCTCATGAGATAATGAGATCTCATGAGATGTTATTAGTCGTCCCCCATTTTTAGGGGATATGGTTTATATTATCTCCAAGGATAATTAATTGATTTGAATTAAATTTAAATATATTGATTTATAGATATATATTATATTAAATTAATTATTGTAGTGTTTTTACAACAAGCTCATAGCCATTGAAAGAAATACAAATCTATCTCAACCATTGGTTTTGTGTTGTCCATGGATTAGGATCCATGGACTACCAAAATCCTATATAAGAAGAGGCACCCCTTGCTCTTCGATATAGATAATTAATAAATGCTCTCTCTCTCTCTTTTCTCCACACGCCAAGCCTCTCTCTCTCTCTTATAATGGCCACCTATCATGGAGCCATTGTAAGAGTCATCATCGATGCAGCATTGTCATTATGCTGCCGGATCATCTACTCGTGGATCTCCATCTCCTTCGGTGTGTCTTACTCGTGAAGAAGATATTGGATCTCATGTGACGAGATCAGGAGATCCGCTGCGTGGATCATCAACATGGATTGCGAGGAGCACGCGATTCATCCCCGTGCTCACAAGCGTCTCCTCCGTTGGATCGGACTTGAGACAGGAGGTCTCTTGGTTTAGAGACTCGTTCGCAACCACACTTCAAGAGGTAACCCTAGTACCTATTTATGATTTAGATGAAACGATCCAAGAAGTGTTCTTGGATCATGTGGTTTCATCATTTAAAATTTTTTAAATTCCGCTGCATCGAGTGACTAGTGCGACTAGTCGCTCCCGATCACATATGATGCGATCCTCATGCTTCCGTGATGTTCTTGAGGATTTTTCCCATATCCTTCAATTGAAAGGTGATGTGATCATAGTCGGGGATGAGTTGCATGAGAATGAAAGTTGATGAAGAAGAAGACAAAGAAATGGATGATTTGGGGAATGAAGGTGAAGTGCATAAGAAGATAAGAGAAAACAAGGCGAATAAACGAAGAAGAAGAAAAGAAAGATGAGATAAAGGGGCACACCTAATCGCTTGGGTTGGAGGAGGTTCGCTCGAATCCAATGGTGTCCTAGACCCGTAAGCGACACACGACGAGCTTGACGGTGGCTGGAGCTATGCAACAAGTGATGCACCGTGGATCACGCTTGGAGGAATGGACCTGGGATGGAGGGTTTACTTGGAGGAGACTGATGTGGATGAATGGGGGAACGCCATGTGGAAATTGACCAGGACTTTGACCCATGCATGATATATATAGATAAATATAAACAAAATATCAATTAACCGCTAATGCAAAAATACTGAACATAAAAAAATGCATCATACTGTGAGCGACAATGTTCATGATTCGTGAAGGACTCATATGCAAATGGAATGAGTATGCAAGATGTGATTTTTTTGTGTGATATTTATAGCTATGTAATTTTTATTTGGTTTCCTACGAATGATTGTATGTGAAAATTTAACATGATGTAAAATGATGCAATGGATACATGCAAAATTTTTTGTATTTTTATGAGTTAGAAATAGGGAGAAAATGAGAGGTATATAGATGAATTGGTCAATGTGCTCAAGTTAGGATCTGTCTTTTTCTTTGATTTTTTTGGATTTTAATTTTTATGTAATTAGTTAAAATATGAATAAATTAAATAAATGAGAAAGAGATAAATAAAAAAGGTCAAATATATACATGAATTAATCGATCACAAATTAGGGAATATGTGCAATGCACAATTAGGCCCCAAAACCAAATTTTGCAAATGACTCTGACTCTTTTGAATTTGCTATTTATTTATAGATATTTTAATGTACATTGATTCAAAAGTGAATAGAGTGAAGCTGGACACTTTATGTGAGAGATATCATCGTTTGCAGCTTTTTGTCTTGAAATTATGGTTTGGGTGTATTTCACATATGTATAAGTTAGTAATTTTTAGGATTTTTATTTGATTAACGTTAGTGACATGTGAACAATGAAGTTAGTTTTATGTCAGTTGGAGTTAGCATGAATTAATTTAAAATGGATGAAGTTAAGCGAAAATCTACAAATGATTGTGAATGCAAAATGAAATGCTATTTTATGCAAATTATTTATAAATATATGAAAGTTAGTATTGAGCTATAAACATGTGAATGTGCTTAATTACTTGGGATAAAACTCTATTTTCAGTTAATTAGAGTGATGAATCACAGATTCAATAGAGTCCTAATATAATTAGGACTCATGAGATACAAATGCATATACTTGGAGATAATGTCGGGGAGATCGTACTATCCATGTATAGTGACTTGAAATATGGATATCAATCCAATTTTAGTATTTAGACCATTTTAGCTTGAAGTTGATACACTCTTATCAATTGAGCTCGAGTGGAACACTTCTTACTCTAAGTGAACTCAACGAATTGCAAGCCACTCTATGTGAGATCGAGAAAGTATCGGTGAACCGAACATAGGTTCCTCGACATTTCTAATCATAGTCTAGATCATTTTGGTCTTATAAATGAGCTTAAGGAGCTTGTATATTTCCATTTCCATGACCATTTTTCTTTCCAACATTTAGATATTGAAATTGGAATTGGAATTGAAAACAAGATTCAAATGAATTGTAATTTAATCCAATTAAATCTCAAATCATCTAGCTAAATGAAGACACTAAAATACGTCCTATTTATCACTCCCTCGGAATGGAAGTGTCATGGTAGATGATCTATTCTGATAGATTTAACACTGAGTATTCCCAATACTCATTCATCCTTGACAATGGAAGACTTTGATAAATCTGAAGTTCAAACCCTGGTTTGACTATCTTTTTCGGAACAAATCAATATATTTCTCATTTGATATTTGGGCAACAATATTAAGCATATACTTTCCAAAATCATATATTTAATATCTTGAATTCGTGTCTTATTTTATAAATAAGATGACCATGCATGGAATCCATTATGGCCCCAAATCATCTCATGAGTGATCTCTGTCTTCCGATTCATCAACTATGAATCTATATGATTCCTTTGATAGATCATACATCTCATATGTCTTCATATGCACACCAATGCATCAATATATGGACCTTTGTGAGGTTACTGATGAATAACCATTCATCTACCTTTATCCTTCCATTTTATCTTTAAATGTCTATCAAAATAGCTGTAAATAATGATAACTTGTACAAATTAACATTCATTATTCATTTGTAATTAATACATATACATGTATTTAAATAAAAATAAATAATGAAGAAAATAAAAGAAAAATAAATGAAGTATCAAAGATACTGAATGATCTTAAACCACGAGACCAAGTCAACATCGACTTAATCGGTACTGAATAAAGTAGAGGAAAATAAGGATCAACACACTATATATAAAAACCTAATTATTTACCTTGAAAATATCCATTTTACACCATTTTATCCTTTATTTTACTCCTCTCAAATCATAAAATAATTAACATGAAACTTGTACATGATAATGTATAGATAATTATAAAAATAATTGCAACAAAAATAACACTGTGTAACTGGGATGCATAGATGAAAAAGACGCAAACCAAACTTCACATACCAATATCTATTCCATATGAACTCTAATTGAACCAAACTAACATTCATTGTATTCTAAAATAAATTATCTACCTAATGAAGTGATTTCATTAAAAATGGAGTTAAGATACAAAAAACAACTTTCTAGGGTACTGATGTACTATGTATCTATATATAATACTTATATATTTTATTCTTTACATTTTCACTCTTCTTATAATTTTTAAATAATTATGGTTATTTTTTTAAATACATTTAAAACATAAACACAAATAAAAAACACTAAAAAGATATACAATTAAATAATATATCATAATATATGTATATTTTACCTATAATGTATATACATGCATTTATTTATGTATATAAATAAAATTATAAAAACAAAACAAAAATATTCAAATGTGTATTTAATTATATTATAAATATATAAAAATTTAAATATGATAATAAGTATTAAAAATACAATAAATTACACAAAATATAGGTAAATATACCTATAAATATACATGTAAAAATCCATGCCTTACAAATATTATTGTAAAAATAAATAAAAATCATAATAAAATAGGTTAGAAAATTATAAAATAATTTCTTTTAAGTTTTTGTTAATAAAAAATCTAGATATTTTATTTTTAGTTATCTTTCAATTTCCTTTTCTTCTTTGTCTTTATACAATTGACATGGACCAATTAGAGGATGCCTTACGTGTACCTAGGTCAATTGTACCCTTCCTAAGGCTGTGCATGTCAGACTCGGGACTTGGTTGACTTTACCGATTTTTGTGTCTTGATACATACCTCAATCCTGCTCAATTTATTCATGAAATCTATACTCACACGCAAGAGCCATTACACCATACCCTCTGATCCATCTAACGAGCTTTGTCTTGATCCAAATCCATGGATTTTTGGACCACCTTCACTCTAGTATAAAATGAATCTTCATCCCTTCTTTCCAAATTTAATCAACCCTTAGACACCCATAACCACTTAGGATTGATGTCGGAGTTGTTCCCTTGTGATATGAGGGGAGTTTCAACGATTTGGAACAAGGAGAAGGGAGTTGGAGGCAATTCAACCATCGCCGAAGGTCTTTGCGGTACGATTCTATCTCTCAGGTCCTCCGACCAAGTGAGGCCCTTATTTGTATCTTTTTCGCTTTGCATGTCATTCAGTAGTGTAACATCTCATTCCCTTTCATCTGATTCCATATTGTTAACCTAAAATCCAAAAAATAGTACGTTGGAGCTTGGAGCTTTGGCCTTTATTCGTCATGTCAACCCATTATTTCGCCTCATTGATCACCTCCACTCGATCCCCTTCATGTTCTCCATTATCTCAATAGATGCAATCAACTCATTCTTGATGATAACGAGCCGACAGATCTCCACCCTCATCGTACGCCGGAGATGAAACATTCCTCCCCACTCCACGCTATTGCACCCTAGTAAGTGGCTGAGGGCACTCCTATTTGAGCCGCCAACATCTTCATGTAGGTACAAGCTTTCCTGAACCGCATCTGTGGGTAATTCAACTCAACACGAAGCTCTCTGGGTGCCTCACCTTTCATCAAGCTCCAGACCTCCATCGCTGAGGTCCGGATACTTTTGAGGCCTTCAAAAATCGTGGAGGAGCATCAACTTAATTTTGGCACCTTGGAAGCTATAGAGACCACCAAAGTATATATAACGGTAAGGGGACATACTTCCAAGTTCTTGTTGACCCTTCCATGACCATTTGATCCAAAAACAACAATCGTTGGATTAAGTGCATTAGGTGCCCTCTTATTATTTCTGGGATCTAATTACCTCTGTTCATCGCCGAAGCGGTATAGAAGGACCTGGGCCATCCATCATGTTAAGTGAAATGACCCGTGCCATCCATCAACGCCGTACGTGGGGGTAATTTACACCTGACACACCCATTTTTTGTATTTAGTATTTAGTGCTATAAATATAACATGTAGTGTAATAATTTGAGGATAAATTGCAACTAAAACCTTAAATTTTGTATATTTGCACTTCAGTCCAATCCTACTCACCTCACGTGTAGTCCCATATGAGGTGCTGGTTATTTTACAAGATTTTCGCCAAACTTCAGGAACCAATCGTAAATGAAATTTTATTTATTGAAAATGCAATCGTGTCACTATAACTAAAACATATTTTTTTAATTTATGCATATTAAATATTTTTATTGCTCTAAAAATTCTAGGAAAAACAAATAAAGTGCCATGATATCATGCTTCGTCTAGTGTAATTTATGTGTGACATTTTAATTAATTTTCCCATTTATTAAAAATCCAAAACATGCATTTTCTTTATTTTTATTACAAAAGTCGATAAATAATATAAAATATTTTCCAAAAAATCCCCAAAATTATATTATCTATATTGCATCATATTCTACCATATATCCAAAAATCAAGAAAATACAAAATATAAAACCTAAAAAAATCTTGTAAAAATTAGAAAAAATTTTGAAAATCCAAAAATAGCTCTTGTTTTTTTTCACTTTCTATATGATATATACTGTATATTAAAATATGTTTTAGGTTAATTTTGGACTTATTTATAATTACTAAACCAAAATAATAGTATATAATTAATCTGTCACTATTTTATTGTATTTGTTACTTTAAAAGTACCTAAAAATAAGTAAAAATCTGTAAAAAATTTACCAAAATGAGAGAAAAATATAATACTCTAAAAAAACTTTTATTTACTATATTTTGAAAATATTTTGACTTAAATAAACATATAAATATTTATGTTGCCTATTTATACATATTGCTTATATAATATCTATATTCATATGTAGAATTGTATATCTTACTTTAAAAATAAAAAAGAAACTAAAAATTGACAAAATCAAAAAAAAATAAAAAAAATAAAAAATTTTAAAAATAAAAAACAATAAAAATATATATATAAATTTAATATAATTAAAAACCCTCATAAATAAGAAAAGGCATGAAAAAATAGAAAAATAGCTATTATTATCAAGATATAATTATTAATAATTATTACCTACTCCCCTTTGTTCGCTGTATTCGACCTCTGCAGTACTTACACCTCTACACATATGTTGTAGAGTTGTAATAGATTTTAACTGACATCAACATTTCATCGATTGATCTCTTTGTGGGTTATTTGTTTATTAAATACATATTTGAGTGGTGAACGCGGTGATTATTGGTCCATCCTTGTTCGGATTAGTACGACCTCATATCATGCAATTATCAAATGGTGAGGTTGTTGGGGAAGCAACTGGGTATAGATTGTTTGTTTATTTTCTACATTAGCTATTTTGTCAATTGCTACTTATATTTAAAAATTGCTTGATCGATTAAATTAAGTCGAAAGCCTAATTATATTCATGTACTTGTAGTTCTATGTACGCTTGGACTTAGTCAAATTAACTGGTACTCACGCTAATAGCAATTCATGTCTTAGGATGATTTTGCATTCATTTAGTATAATTTCAAATTCTATCTAGCATCCTACATGGAGAGAGTTGGGAAGCAAGTTGAGCATCTCTGACTTAGCATTCCAGCATTGATTTTCGGCTCACATTGCATTTACGATATCTCCCCCTATTTTGATTACTTCGGATAAGTAAACAATCAAGCAAACCGATAGGCCTTTGATCTAAAAATATTCTAAAAAGTGAAAATAAAAAATCACAAAAGAAGACTACTAAAGAAAACTTGACCATAATTAGAATCCATTAATGGACTTCATTGTATTGGGTACTTAAAGCCTACATCGTTTCAGGTGCACTCCAAACAGAGTGAGGCACAACCCTTAAGGAATAGAGCACAAATCCTAGCTTGTGTACTGCCTTGTGTATCGAATGGATTCACGAAGTATTAACGCTTCTATCGGTGCATGGGCGAGTAGGGCTAGGTTCTCTTGTGAACTTAGTATGAAATACTAAGCATAGGGGAACTGTGACAACATGTCCCTGTATCATCGTGCCATGTCTGAGTACCCCACAAAGGGGAAGTATTTGATTTACCATATCGGCTTCCTTCCTCTACTTCTTTGGTTGAGTGGTGGATCCAGACCTGATATCAAGGACCTTAAAAAAGTACAGGCTACTGGTTACAAAGGAAGTGGGAAGTACATGAAGATTGTCTGGTAGTACTCACTCACATATAGGGTTAGCCGCTCAGGACTAAATTGACAATATTTCCCGAGACAACAATAAAGTCCCAAGATAAATAGCCAAAGAGTCATGAATTCATTGTGTTATGTTGGTGAATCAACCCTTGTCTTGTGTCTGGATATAAGGTCAAGATAAAAAATATTACACTTTTGTGACGTTCATCCCTACTTCTTTTCTATCTTTCTTTTCATTCATTCTCACTTTTGAGCCTTCTATGTTCATCTTTTACTCATTTTGTTAATTTTTGTGTTCATTATTCCTCATCAACTCCTTTTGTTGTCTAAGATGTTGCATTTGGGATGGTTTAGTTTGGACTCCATGGCCACCCACATCGAGTCCCCAATGCTGACATCTCCAATAATTCAGGATGATTCGAGAAAGATCGATTCGAACTTTGCGAACGACTTTCGAGACTCCCTGCTTCTTCTACCTCAAATAAACCAGGATCCCTCTTGTCCGAAACTCACTCCCTTTTGGACGGAGATTAATCTATCTCCATACAATATTCCCACACTCATGAAGTTCAGGACTGACCTTAATATTGAAAAATTCCACTCATCTGGTGCATATTTTCAGTCAGATCAGGGTCTGTTTACACTCGCAGTTAAAAGATCCGATCTGAAAGTACTGTCAGATTCAAACTCAAATATAGCTTCTCAAATAGGGAAGGGTCAACAAACATATCAAAATGAGGTCAATACATATATGCTAGCTTCCATTCCGACTATTTAGCAGTAGTTGACCAAAACGACACTCACTTAGACTGTTTTTTGGGATATGCGGGATGAGATGAGGAAAGACAAAGAAAATCAAGGAGGAGGATATGAGAACCAACATGGAGGAGATGACTTTCAAGCAGGTGAACACCATGGGGAGGAAAATAGGAGATAGGCACGGAGCCTACACTGAAGGAAACCTATAATCCCCATACCGAACAAGTCACCGAGTGGTTCCACATCCCACAGATCTACGTACATTTTGAGCTCAAGCCACAATTGATATCCTTGTTTCCTATTTTTCATGGCAACACAAATGAAGAACCTTATATTCACTAGCAATAGTTCAATCACATCTATGATACATGCGTTGCCCCAACATCTTGTTGGAAGTAGTAAAAAATACAACCTTCCCATTTAGCTTTCAATATAATGCTTTATACCATCTTGGGAAGGTGGTGACAATCTGGGAGGCACTGAAGTCTACCTTCCTGCCCAAGTATTATCCATTAGGCCTTATTAATCAGATGAGAGTCCTGATTTCAAACTTCTCTTAATTGTCCCATGAGGCTATTCACGAGGCATGGGAATGCTTTAAAGATCTCCAGCAGAAGTGCCCACACCATGACATACTGAATACTAGCTTAGTCCAGAACTTTCTTGTTGGGCTGATATGAGATAACCAGAAGCTAGTAGATGATGCATATGGTGGATCTCATTTTAACAAGGATGAAGATGTCATTTGGCAAATCTTCACGGTGATGGCCGATGGATCATCCACATTATCTTTGTCCCATGCATTTCAAAAGTAGCCACATATCCTCCATAAGCTTGTGAACATGGTAGCATCTCAATATGAATAGGATAGGAATGGGTGTTACAATCTCAGCATCACAGGGAACCACCTATTGATGAATATGCGATTCATCACTCTAAAAGTTTAGAGCTTTGTTCCCGAGTAATTAGATGCATATTTCTACTTATATTGCATAATTAGCATTCATGTATGCATTGATAACATCTGCATCTTAGCATTCATATTGCATTAATAAGAAGCCCGATTCACTTGTGTATATTCACCATATTTCACCTATTTGTATATATTTTATATTAACTCCAAATCCAATAAAATCAATTCTATAGTGTATATGTTACTAACACTAATTAAAGAAAAATATCAAAAAAATGCTAACTCGTAAAATTGACCAATAAAACCTCAATCCAAGTTTGAAACTAGGAGCCTTAAAATGCACGCATCTCTCTCATACATTGTCCGATTCGGGTCTACTCACTTTTAAAGTAATATACATTCAGAGACCTTCAAAACAAGACCAATTTCATTAAAATCGGAGCTCGTATGCAAAATTTGGGTTTTGGGCCCCTTTTTGTATATTGTACATATTGACCAAAATGCCCTTGCATTTTCTTAATTATTAAAAATCCAAAAAAACTTAGATTAGGTTGTAAATATTCGTTTTATATTTTCTCTATTTTTATTTTAATTTTCCTCTTATTTAAAAATGATAAAAAAATACAAAAGATAAAATGCGGTATTTTATATCTATAAAGTACCACCCAAAAATACATTTGGTACAGATGACTTATTTTTATTTTCGGCCCTTCACGAAAGTTGTAGATCTGTCGAGATGAGCGACTTTTGTGTTGATCACTTTTTGATTCAACCCCTTTTGTTATTTCTTTTCAAATTTTCTTTGCATTTAATTTTGGATTTTTCCGGGAACGACACGTGGCAGCTACTGGAGTCGCCACGTGTCGCCTCCTCATTCCCCCTCTTGTCCCATCTAGCTCCTTCATCCTAGGTCGTTGGATGAAGGGGTTTTTCACCAACGACCCAGATCTTTCTTCTTCCACACCTCCCCTTTCCCCTCTATCCGTGGCTTGAGGAGCAGGCCATCCCCATCTCCCCCACTCCTCTCACCTCACCCACAAACTCCACCACCTACGCCACCCTTCCTCTTTGCATCACCTTAAAAAGCCAATGACCCGTCCCACTTCCGGCATCCGTAGTTGCTTGCTTCAACTCAAGAGAGAGAGAGAGAGAGAGCTAGTTCGAAGAGGTGCTCCAGTGACAGTGGTCACCTTCTTCCTTGAGCAGAGACCTCCTTCCTCCGGCGAGATCCGAAGGTGGATTCACCTTCGTTAAGGTCATTGATTCAAGAACCGCTTGAGCTTGACCCGTTGCCGGGGTCTTGAGCGAAGACCACGGCCAGACCTCTCCCGTTGGCCGACTTCCAGGCACACTACATGTAACCATCTTCTTCCTTCTTCTTCATCTTCATTTCATTTCTCTCTCTTCGATTCATCTCCTTCCGACCACAGAATCACCAAACAAATCGCACTTTCACGGATAAATCACACGTTGCGAATGCAATGATGATTTTTATTGATTTTTTTGGAGAACTTCTATCAATCAATTAATCGAAAATTTAGGCACCGTAAACAAATGCATGGCAAACAGGGGAATTGGTAAAATCCCATGTTTTTGCCTCCCCTCCCCACATTCTCTTCTCCTTCTTCTCTTCTTCCATCTCCACCATCTCATCCCTCCACAAAGCTTCTCCTCGCAAGGTCTACATCACCGACATCTTCATCGACACACCGCCTTCGACATTGAAGCAGCCTCTCACCTTTAGCCGCGACTCCGTCCACTCCAGGTCATCGCCTCCTCAACGCAGGTTGCGCTTCCAGCGAGCCCAACGCCGACCCCTCCTTCCGCTCATCCAGGCCACACGTCACCTCCGCCGGTGCTTGCGGTTGTGCCTCCTGCAGCCGCGAGCGCGCACCAGTCGGCTACCAGCCACCGCCTTCCTGTTCGTCGTCCAACCATAGGAGACCCACTGCGACAGCCGTCTGCGCGGTGCACCGTCATCTCCTCCCATGAAGCAACCTCTCTAGGCCTTCCGCGACTCCGCGCGCCTGGTGACCAGGCCCCCCTCACCGCCCGTCGTGTGTCGACAGAGGTGGAGTCCTCCGTGCTCCGCTCCGACTCACCATCGGAGCACTCCGCAGCAGCTCACTTTCACTGCTCCCTAGCATCCCCAGTTCATCCACACGTGAGGTGCACGTGCAGGGTGCCATATTTGTGTCAGTATCCCCTGTAGAAGTGACATTCGCAAAGAGCACCTGATAGTAGGATATCACGTGCGACGCACGTGACAACCTGATGAAATTACACTGACGCCATTCTACTTCAAGGCTTTCACTCAGAAGTCCTCCCTCACGTGGAAAGCACAAAACTACGGGAAAATTATACATCTGCCCCTGAAAGCCCTGGTAATTGCACTCGATACCTTGTCAGCATATTTCTTTAATCAATTTTGTTTCTGTATTGCATTTACATCCCTGTGTTTGCATGTTTAGCTAGGCATTCATTTATCCTCATTTTTAAATTCCAAACATTGCATCTGGTAGAGTATCTTATGCTTTATCTTGGTTGATGTTTGTTGAATTTTTAGGAGCAATATTCTATTTAATATAATTATTTTGGTAGAAATTAGCATATTTTATCCATTGTTCATTGTTAATTGCTTATTAAATTAATTGTTGCTCCAAAAATCACCAAAATATCAGATTAGGTAGAGTTTACTTACTTCTACATTATGCACAAAAATCATTGCATTTACACGCATCACGATGCCTGAATAAATTGAATAGTGATTTTCTTAATTAATTCTTAATAGGTCCAACTCACACAGAAATTTAGGTTTATTAATTTTCCTAGATTCTTCACACTTAGATCTATCTAGAATAATTTTTATACTTGGAAATAGTGTGTTTTGGTAATTATTAAAATTAATTTGGTCAAAATCACCTTGCATTCATTCTTAATTCACAGTAAATTCATATAGTGTCGGAAAAATCCAAAAAATGAGTGTAGCTTAATTTCATTTCATTCGATAATCTGGCCAAGTTTCATAATTTTTGGAATTAATTTGACTATATTTCTGACTTAACTTGTAACCTGGCCCCATTTTGCATGCGTCTTATCTTAGTTGCATGAAAATTATTGAAAAATACCAAAAAGACTCTTCTGAAAATCCGACATCTTAAATTCACTTAAAATCTACCTAAGCAGACAACTGCCTCCCTGAGTTCGACCTTGGGCTTGCCCAAGTAAAATAAATTTGCCGCTCGAAATTAATTGAACATTGATTAAAAGTGGTTTTTGATTAGTACGTATTTACATGACTACAACGAACGACACAACATTAATTCTAATCATTAATTTGATTGAATTAACAAGGGTAGATACATGCTCTTCACCTATCCAAGGTCGCTATAATTGAGAAACGACTATTGGACCTCGAGAAGCTCGATATGATCGAACAGAGGACCAAAAGCATGGATAAACTTGACCAGATAATCAAACAATTGGATCTCTTGGTCATCACCATAAATTCATGCCAATCTGTGAGTGCATCAGTCGAGAGGTCCACAGAAATGAAAGAACAAACTTCGCATTAGAGTCTCAGGAAACCACATCCGGTTCATCACGCATATTACATGCAAGCACCTTATCAGGCACCACCATCACCGCAACATCATACACATATGATTGTCTACCATCCAGAGGCTCCAACCCTTGTTGAGCCATTCTTTCTACCTCCACCCCGAATTCAGAAGGTGAATGGCATCTGGAGTAATGAACAATCTTTGATCTGTCCTAGTAGACACCCTCAAGGTCAAACATCAACTAACCGACAATTCCACTGATATCAAGGTGGAAGGAATTTCCAACATAACCAACTTCAGAACCAGTCTCTATGACAAGCAAATACATGGAGACAAAATTATCCCTAGTCAACTTATCATCATCAACAATCATATCGTATCAGTTGGCTTCTCAGTACAATGACCAGTTCTCTCCACCTTAGTATCGCCAGTAGTATCCTCCTCATTTATATTTTTCGAGTTATCAGTCGCAGCCTCCACATCATTATTAGAGCCAGCTTAGTGAGCACACTGAATCCTCCAAGGCTACCAGGCCAATCCCAATAAACTCTGTTGTAAGGAGCAGGTAGCCGGTCATGATTCATCATTCTCTGAATCGGGCATGAATAATTCTTTTATGTTATCTAATTTTATGACTCTCAGGAGCAGTAGATCCCTACAATCGCCTACGACCACAAAGGAGAATAAAGGCCAATCATCATTGCATGAAGAAATTGATCCCTCATAAAGTGTTGATGAAGAGGGAGCCACGTTGGATGTTGAAAAGAACCAAAAAATGAAGAAAGTCAAAAAATTACAAAAACAAAATAACAACTGAGGCCTCATCGAGACAACCAAGTGACAAATAACCAATTCATCATCTTTATTCATCTATTTATCTTAAAAACCATTACAAAACATGGGTAAATAACATTAATTCTCATGTATTAAAATCATAATCATTTGTTAGTAGTGTATATTATCATTATTTTAATCCAAAATAAATAAATAAAGAAATAAAGGAAAAATAAAGAAAATAAGGATGCATATATGAAATAAATACATATTGATCCTAACCCCGAGAGTAGTTCAAGTCTTGATATAATCGATAGGGAATAAAGTAGTAGGAAATATGGTCCTTAGTCTTTAAAAACCCTTGAAAACCAATTCCATATGTACAGATTCATCACTATTCCTTATATACATTGTACTAGTTTATTTATCATTGATTCTTAAATAAAAACATTTTCTTCTTGAAATTTGTACATATAAATGTGTTTTAAACAACAAAAATGATTGCAAAAATAAACCATGTATAGAATAAAAGGGACAACACTCTGAAAAAGCCGTAAAGCTAGAATTGAAAATCTACTCCATATAAACTTAAAATAAATCAAACTCACTTTCATTATATTCAAAATTAAATAAGATTTAAAATGAATGTGGTTTCATAAAATTTAGAATTAAGAAGTGAAAGTCGGATTTTTGTAGTGGTTGTTGTACATATATATGTATATAATGAACATATTTATCTATGCATTTATTTATTGGTATTTTTGCAAATATTGTATGTTTGTTATTTTGCATATATATTATAATATTTATGTAAATTCAAATAAAAATAAAAAATGTTAAATAATCAAAATAAAATAAGTTATTTTGTACACATATTATAATATTTATATAAATTCAAATAAAAATAAAAAATGTTAAATAATCAAAATAAAATAAGTGTATTTATTACATAGGTTTAACATACCTATAGTTTATATATACATTTATTTAACCCATTAAATAAATTCTGTAAAAATAAAATAAAAATATAGTTAAAATCCTTTAACTATTCTGTAAATAAATATATTATAATATAATTTAATATATGTAAAAATAATTAATAAAAATTATGTATATTAGGTATATATGTATTTTATAACTACAAAAATGTGTATTTATTTATTTTAACCAAATAAATTAGGTTATTTAATTCATTAAAAATCACTAAAAATTAATTTATTAGTTTATAAACATTTTGGTGTAGATAAATATTTTCATTTTAAATTATTTTCAAACTATTTATTATTTACTCTCATTTATTTAATTTTTGTTTTATCTTTTAGGGCTTGTCCTTACTCGGACTCGCAGCTCATTGGTTGACCCGGGTAATGAATCACCAATTCATCATCTTTATTTATTCATTTTAGCTTAAAATCCCTTGCAACATACCTATAAATATCATTAATTATCACTTTTTGATAATCGCATATCATCTATAAATAGTATATATTTATTATTTTTAACCCAAAATAAATTAAGAAATAAATAAAGTAAAAGAAAGGAATAAGAAGATTGTATATATGTAATAAATATAGGTTGATCCTAACCCCTAGAGTAGGTCAATGTTTGGCCTAATCGACAAGGAATAAAGTAGGGGGAGATTGGATCTTTTATCTATAAAAATTAAGAAAATCAATCCTCACATGTGTAAATTCATCATTATTTGTTTTGTATACATATATATTCTAATATTTTATATCACTAAAACAACCTTAAATAAAAATGTTTTCTTCTTGAAAGTATACATAAAAATAGTTTTTATATAATAAAAATAATTTCAAGAAGAAACCATGTACATAATAATTGCAAGAAGAAACCATGTACATAATTGCAAGAAGAAACAACACTCGAAAAAACTGCAAAGCCAAATGTCAGATCAATATCTACTCCACAAAACTCAAAATAATCCAAACTCACATACATTGTTTTCAAAATTAAATAATATTTAATATGAAAGTAATAAAAATGGAGTTAAGATGTGAAAGTTGACTTTTTGGAGTGCTATCGTATATTGCATCTATATTGTACATAATATTTTCATTCACTTATTTATTTCTTTGTATTTTTGGACATATTGTATTTGTAATATTTTGGACATAGTCTACGCTTCATTAAAAATACAAATGAAAATTACAAAAATCAAAATAAACAAAAAAAAATAAGTATATTAATACCATATGTATCTTGTACCTATATTGTGTATAGCCTTATTTACTTAACGTATTAAATCAATTCACAAAAATAAAATAAAAATATATTTAAAATCCATAAATTATTTTAAAAATTAATAAATTAATAAAATTCTTTGTAAAAATAATGAATTATAAAATATAATTGTTGTATATATAAGCATTTTATACCTATGAATAGAGGGTTTTAATTATTTTACCCTTATCGATTAATTATTTAATTTATTAAAAACACAAAAAATAAGTTTATTTATTTACCGAATTTATATTTTTTCAATTTTTTAATTTAATTCATTTATTATTTATTTCAATATTATCTTTTATTTAATTCTAATATGGTGTCATGTAGTGCCTCGTCCTATTCAGACTAGGCTGTGATTGGTTGGACCCGGGTCCGTTGACCCGGGTCAACTTCCCACTTCTCCCCTTTCACCTGATTAAATAACCCAACCTCCCTTCTTCTTGAATTTTCTGCATCTGATTCAGCTTCCTCTTCTCATGGTTTCTTCGCCTGAATAATCCTCGCACATCACTCTCACTCTCCTGATTATTTTTATGCCAATTCACTCCTTGATTCGCGTGCACCTCACCCTTTTGAATTTTGTAAACACACTTATGCAAATACATCCCCTGGACTCCATTCTCCGAGTCATCTGATTTCGCCTAGTTTTTGCCTGAGATCGATTCCTAGAGCGTACCTGAGGTGAATAGAAGGTGCCCTTTGATTGGGAGTGTGGAAGTAGCAAGAAAATCAAGATCCAGATCATCGTCGGACCTACTCCGATATGATGAGCTTCTCTGCCATCTCATCGACGGATCGAAGCCACGACCATCACCATTCATCATAGATAATTCGTAGGATCTTTTCTCTTTCATATTGCATTTCCTTTCAGTCAATTTGCATTTGATTTCAGTTTCGATCAGTATTCTGAAAAGTTACCTCCAATCTACAAGATCAGAGGTTTTCAATATGTTTCCGACCGTATCGATCATTGCCATTCCATCAGGAACTTTCTTTGCATCTTCTTACGCGTTTTGATCATTGAATCCATCACAGATTTGAATTTCCGATCTCACTCCGATCACCTCACCGGAGAAACCACCCCACTCCATTTGCTTTGTTTTTTATTAATAATTGTTGTAGGAACTCCGCCTCCGAGTGAGGAATAAATTGCAGGTGTTTAAGAGCCATCTGGAGCACGGATCGAAGACCTGAAGGTCCGTTTACAAGCTTCCATGAGCAAAAACTCCAAATCCCCGATCAAAGGGGCCCAAACTTCATTTCCATCTCCATTTGACGGGGAAGGACATCGGGTTCCTCTTGAAACTTTTAGGTGTCAGATTGGAGGCTAGTTGAATAGAACAAGGAGATCGAACTTTACTAGGGAAAACATTCAAAGTAGTTCCTCCAGGGGGCTTGTGAGACATCGGATCAAGAACCAATCCTCTAGATTCAATCACCGACATTGGATCGTTCCTAAATAAGAGCCGCCTAATCAGATCCCCAACACTGCATCAGGACCGTCCCATCCCACATGCAAGGCATGTTTCAGTGGTGATTTTGCACTTCTTGTCTTGCATTTTGTTTTAATTGTAAATAAGTCCTTAATGAACGCGTGTCCTATTGATATTGATTGAATAATTGCGCATATATCCTTTTTTGTTTTTATGTTCACATTTTAGTCCTGTTTATATAGATCCACATGCACTAACATGTGCTTATTGGAAAATTTGCAATAAATAGAATATTAGTTCTTGTTATTGTTTTCTCTTGAAAGTAGAAATAATTGCATTGCAATCCCTCAAACACGGATTCACATGTTGAAACACGTGAATCTCTAGCATTTTTGCGCAATTGGTCCTAAAGTTTAATTACTTATTGATTTTTAGTGCATAAACTTTAAATAATTTCTATCAAGTCCCTATTATACAGACTAATTATGTTTTAATTACTCTTAATAATTAGCTAATTCATTCTAAAAAATTCTCTAAAAATTAAGTTAAGTGTACGTTAATTAGTTTTATCACTCATAATTTTAGTTTTGAAATTTTCTTTTATTTTTTATTACTAAATATTCAAAACATCAAAACAATTCTCTATTTAACTTAAAAAATCATAAAAAATTCAAAAATGTTTTAAAAATTCCAAAAAAAATACTTTATGAGTATTTTATATTGTTTTATTTGTCTCATAAATTTCATTCAAAAATTCATTCAGAAATGCCTAAAAATTGAAAAAATACAGGAAACGTATAAAAATTCATAGAAAATTAATAAAAAAAATTAAAAATACGGAAATAGGAATTAAAGCTTGAAAAATTCTCTTCTGTTTCGACTTTATTTCAAGTATTTTTTATTTTGTTTTTTATTTTAAAAATACAAAAACAGTAGCTTATACTTATTTTGTTCAGTATTTCAACTTTTAATAATGAAAAAATCATTAGAAATTCTAAAATTTTCATAAAAAGTACAAAAATGGTATAAAACTTTATAAAACCATTTTTATTTTTTTACTATTTTTATTACTTTTGAAAAATCCAAAAATAACCTTTTGTCTCTTTTATTTATCTTTATTGTTTTCTTTTAAAAAATAGAAAGATAAAAGTTTGCAAAAAATAAAAATAATTAAAAAAAAGTAAAAATCAGAAAATAGGGGGAAGAGGAAAGAAAGAGATTGTATCACTCTTCGATATACTGTTACAACTGCAAGCACTTGCCTCTCTCCTTAGAAATTGTTTTGGTGTGCTCCGCCTCATATCTCTCTTTGTGCCTGATATAATCCGATAGCTCAGGCAACATCACCTTGTGTGTTTTTCTGGGTTAAGTAACTGTTTAATTCACGAAACTTAAAATTGAACAGATAAAAGACCGACTCTTATGGTCTCTACTTGTGTTTAGTTGGTGGATTGAGGATTTGGTTTGTATTTGTTTACTTAGAATAAAAATCCTTCTGCACACTTAACGGCTTTTTCACTCTCTTCTTGATTTGACTTTTGTGTTCTCACATCTTTCTCCTTGCTTTAAAGATGTCGGATTGGAGTGATTTGTGTTCGGACTTTGCAGACTTATCTCTTCCACTCCAATTCGTTCATTTTCATCTTCTTTTACTTGAAATGACTCTCTTCTCGAGCTTTCTTCCTTTTCCTTTACTCCTGATTTGTCACCAATAATCCATTGTTCGAGATTTACCCTCTTCTCGAACTATCATTTGAGACTCCTTCATTCACGCAAACTGATCAAGTTCCTTTTACATTTCCAAATATTGAGCATGTTATTGAGGACTTGATGCCACCTAAGGGCAAGGGATCTATGGAAGACCAGATAGAGATCAACATTACTATGTTAGCATCCATTCAGGTCATCCAGGCACAGCTTAAAGAGCAATCCAACATCCATGCTGGGTTGAGAGACATGATCTTAGAGCTGAGAACAATAGAGAGAGGAGAGTGGAGGATGGGCATCCGAGAGGAGGTGGGAATGGGGGAGGAGATGAGCAACAGAGAGCAGATCCTATTGTTGAGTCGAATAGAGTTGAGGCCGAACTCACCCTTAGAGATGCTTATAACTCCGGAGCTGCACACAATGTTACATGGATTCAGATTGTTGTGGTTCATGGGAATTTTGAGAGGAAGCCCCAATTACTTCCTTTACTCCCAATATTCCATGGTCACATCAATGAAGAACCTTACATACACCTCTTGTAGTTCGATCGCTTATATGGAACAATGCACCACCCTAATATCCCATTAGAGGTAGTGAAGATGATAGCTTTCTCCTTCAACCTTACGTATAAGTCTCTTTAATGGATAAATCATCACATCCTGTGAAGAGTTGAGGTCAGATTTTCTGAGAAAGTATTATCCCCTAGGATGACTGAACTGAATGCAATCTCTTATATCCAACTTCTCCCAAATATACCATGATCTTATTCACGAGGCATGGAATGCTTCAAGGATTTGACAGGGAAGTGACCCCATCATGATATACCAAAGACAATTCTAGTGCATAATTTCTTTGAGGGTTTGAGCTTAGAGAATAAAAGATTGGTGGATGTCGCCTGTGGGGGTTCACACTTCAAAAAGGATGGCATTCAATGGTAGATTTTTGTGAAAATGGAAGAGATATCTGTAGCTTTATATTCTTTATGTGTATTTCAGAAGCATCCTTTACCTTATATAGCCCTCAAGTACGTCAATCTGACGGCATCTCATGATGTGGATATGGTGGACAGTTCAAATCTACCATCATTGAAAATTACCTATCCAAAGTCGATATAATTAAGAAATGATCAAAAGAGCTAGACAAATTACATGTGATCGAATAGAGGACAAAGCAACTGGATAAGTCAGGTGAGATCACAAAGCAATTGGAGCTTCTCGTCAATATCATTCATGCATTCCAGAGTTTGAGTGCTGCAACCGAGACTTCTGCACCTAAGACTACTTCTGTACCAGTTCAGCAGACTACTGGAGCACCTCCTGCAGTTCAACACATTTAGTATGTGCATACTCTAGATCAAGTCCCACAGCGGTAGACTCCAGCATACATTATGTCGTACTACTTCGAGTCTCCATATCTTTCAAAACAACAGTTTCCACCTCCATCTCAGATACATGAGATGAATGGCATTTGGAGTGGTCCAGAGCGCAACCAGACTCATCTACCAGGGCAGTTACAATTGGGTTACCAGGCCAACCAGAGGCCAACTCACCCGTTTCAGGGAGGTAGATAGTTCTAGCACCAACCACAATGTCATTTTCAGTTTCCACCTCACTTCTAGGCATAGAGACACGAATAGCAGCAAACACAACCTGCATATTCTTATCACTGTTATCATCATCATCAACCTATGCCGTATTGCATCCTCCTCGTCATTATCAATATACACCATAGTATGTATACTCTGGGTACCAACAACCTCTACACTACCAGTCTCAGTGTACTTGTGAAGCTTGGTCGGTGTATCCAAGTCTCCACCAATATGTATAGGCTCTAACAAAATTAGATCATTTTTGTCAACATTATACTTCATGAATTTTCCCCGATGAATATAGAATCTTTTGGTCCACCCATGTTTTTGGGTAATAATAACAATTGCACTACATTCTTGTACCTTCCGCATATCGAATCTTTTGTTCCGCCATGTTTTTGTGTCTTAGAAAAAAATGTGCCAGCAAACCGTCCCTCATCTGAAGCTTTATTTCAACCCCACAACTCCCATCTTTAGACGTCTGCACCAATAGACAAGGATGAAAATGCACCACTAAAATGAATTATCCTTCACAACCCCATGGAAGTCGAGCTAAGTGTGGAGTGCATGTGTTCAAAATTGATCCACTGTTGAAGAGTTAAATGGATGACACCAAGAGGCCATTCGAGTATGTTTGGGGCGGGTCACCCACACAAACCTTCCCCCAAAACCTTTGATCGTAGGTGAGACGGTAGCGTGACTCTACCACCCCACATCATCATCTTGTCATTGCCTTTATCGTGAGGCTTCGATCCTCTCGCCCTGTTCTCCTCCGGCCGGATCCATTCTTGACATGGTTTCCTACTCTTCCTCTCGATGTTCTCACATCTCTGTACTGTGAAGGAAGCACCGACATCTTGAGTTGGATTGGAGGTACACCCTCACCTTTGAGCTCCATCTCCTCTTCCATAATCTTGCAGAGAAGGACCTGTGCACGAAGACCAACAATGAATCCATTCCTTCTTACCGCAGCAAGTAATGTCCTCCCAATCTTTGACGATGACTCGTGTTTACTTGACTTTGGGATGTTTGTTTACGATGTGATGGCCCCTTTCGAACAGAGGGTTTTGATGAAATCCATGGAGTAGAATTTCTTGAATTTCGTTCAAGGCTATTTTTTTTGTGAAAAAAGGACGTGCTTTATGTTAGTGGTTTTACTTTTCATTTGATCAAAGGCAGTGGTGTTGATTGGGCTTAGGTTTTATCGAACAATGTTGGAACCTTTCTTCTCTAATTTCAAATATGATTAAAATTGATTTTTTACCCTTATTCTAGCTAGGGACGTTGCTGTGATGAATTTTATCGTTGAAAAAAGGAATGTTCTATCTATATTACCTCATGGGGAAATATATGGGATGGGGAGGTTAAGTTGGATTTTCGCACATCAATCTTGGAAAATATTAAGCGACAAAATTCGAGTTTTTCCCATCTTATTAGGGACGTTGATGCGATAAATTTGATATTGGGAAAGAAGATTGTCATGTCCATATTTCCTCCTATTGAAATATTTGGGATGGGGAGTTATCGTTGGATTTTCACATATCATTCTTGGAAAATATTAAGTGACGCTGTGGGCATGTTGTGTGAAAAAGGGGAAGCCCCATTTTAGCATGTTTAAACTTGGGAGGTCAGGTGGATTTTCTCATATCTGCCTTATGTGATAAAGTGTTGCTTGAAAATGGAAGATCTGTATTTTGTGCTTTGATGTTCCAATTTGTTGATGGCATCCCCCTTTCCGGACATGTTTTTCCATGTGCAGGAATGTAGCATGGTTCATGCTCTACTTTTTCCGGTTGTATACACTTTTTTTTGGAAGAACAGATACACAATATTATCGGATGCAGGAGAGCTAATTTCTGTCCGCTTAATGCCTGCTAATCATACATGATAATCTGATTGATATTATTGGGCATATACCTGATTTGTTATAGAACATATACTCTTTTGCTGCTATTTGGGAACATGCCTCTTACTTTGATTTAGTTTCAGTTGCTGTAATCTAAATCAGTCGGCCATCTCCTTTGAATTAAGTATGAAAATATTTATTTGCATTTTTTCTATGACCATATTTCCTACTATGCCAAATCATCTTTTGAGACTCTCTTATGTCATTACGACTATTAATTATGAGCACTACAAATAGAGGTTGATTGTGTCCTGCTTATTTCTTGATTCAACTATGTTGTTGTGTTGGCAAAGCAAAAAATGGATGCCATCTTCTCTCCTTGAATCTGTTCTTGTACTGGAAGATTGCCATTCGTGGTTGTAAATACTTGTTGGATCGTCTGAGGCCCTAATTTGTGGGATAAATGCAGCCGATTGGATTAAGACCTTTATAAGTGGTAAACTTAAAACAAGGGGAATTTTTTAAACCCACTTTGAGCTTCTGCAATGATGCGCATGTACATTGCTCTTGTACATTATAATTTCTTTCTGAGATGCAATGACATTATTTCGAGCAATGGTGATGAGTTACATCCAATAAATTTTTTTATATGTTTCAAATGGGGATGACTGATAAGAGGCATTGGGCGAACTAAATCGTCCTACGATGTCTGAGGTGTAATGAAAGCAATGGGGTTAGCACAATGATGACTCCCTCCACCAAAGCATCTTGGCACTTCAGTTTAACTTTTAACAAAAGTCGAGCCATGTGATGATGTGGTTGTGATTGTCAGGCGATACAGTCCGAGGTGCAATTTGAAGGCTCTGAGCATCAATGATGACCATTTTGGTTACTGAACACGTGCAATGAAGCTCTCAGTGGAGGGGAATGGAGGTCAATGAATTTTGAATTTTGACTCTTCATAAAGATCTTCCAGATGAATTTTGAATTGAGAGATATCTTTTTTTGGGGTTTCAAATGTTGATTCATATTTTTGCATTCACATGGCACACAAGCTAAACACAACCTTATATTAGCGAAGGTTATTGACATGGTTATTTTGACATTACTCTTTCATTAGACTTATAATGCCACGACAAGGTAAGGGAAAGATCTTAGTGGAGGGGAGTGGAGGTGACACAGTGGATACGAGGAGGGCGCCCAACTGGACACCAACTTACGATTGGGTCTTAATCCATTGTATGTTGTAAGCATGATACAAGAATCAATGGAGTGAGAAGTCATTCACTACTGCATGGTAGAATGGCATATTGTGTTACTTCAACGAACAAGCATGCCAATGTTACACAAAGGATCAAATTCTAACCCGTTGGAAGATCTACAAGAAGGAACATGCGGCCTACTTGTACCTATTGTGCAAGTCTAGCTGGGGATGGGACCACGTCTTAAAATCGTCCAATCACACTGGATGAACTCGCTTGGTTGGAGGTATGATGTACATTGCACTATCCTTAAATATCCTATTTGATTACTTGCGAATGAGTAATTGTGAGGCTATATCTTTTAGGTGGGTGAGGTGTACCGCAAGTACAGTTCTCATCCCTTCTTGTTCTTCGAAGAGGTCTCCTACGTCATCGGGAAGGGATCTGTAACTGGACGTTACTCCAGCTCCGTGCATGCTCCGATGGAAACACACAATATCGAGGAGGAGTAGATCATAAAGGATGATGAAGGTAATACCGATGAAGAGGATGTAGACAAGGTGCCCACCCCACCTGTTGTTAGCAGGGTTATGTAGAGATCATCCAGATCCAAGTGCAAGAGGAGCGGGGATGGGAAGCATGCACTACCAGACATGGTTGAGCTCATGGAGCTAATTCAGGATAGGATAAGGGCACAGAGACGACAACAAGATGAGGATGCTCGTGAGGCTTATAGGAAGTTGAGAGAGGTATGCCATCTCTCTCCCCAACCATGTATGTCAAGTAGATGATACCTTAACTCTCCGGGTAGAAGGGAGCTCTTTTGTTCAATCAAGGATGACCCATAGTACATGCAGGCATGGGTTCACCATGTCCTTGGACAACAGTAGCCCCCCGCATGCCTGAACTGAATTAGATCTCTCAAGGTTTGGAATCACAATCCCCTCTTTCATTTCTTAGATATGGACAATTTAATATGTATTTGTACTATATAAACTTGTGTACCCTTATCTAGGCATGTTGTTGTACTGTAAAAACTTGCGCACCCTTATCTACTCATAAACTTTTTTCTCTCATCTTATTCATTCGATATTGGGATGTGCCAAGCATGTTGTCTGCTTCTTATTCATTCAACCATATGCAATTCTACCTACGCATCATATCATGTTTTGGATTACATGCCCATCATTATCTTGAATGGACTATAATATGTAATGGAGGCATGATACATAGACCTCATGTCATGCATTGTCCTTATCCAAAATACCAAAAAAGGCCATGTAGAATTAGCTTGTAAAAGGTGTATTATGATTGTTGATGATGTCACTAGTATATGCCATTGAGATACCGCACTCTGTGGACTCCATATACATAGAAAAGAACTCGATGATGAAGTCCACCATAGTAGCTTCAATGGTAAATCTACGTCAATCCCATAAAAATATACCAATCCTTCTGTAATGGTCATCACTACCATTGTCTATGATGATTGTACATTCCTTATCGAATATATCCTTGCTGTAGATGGAAGAGCAACTATACAATCCGTTTGATGATATTCTATCGGAGGCGATTGAGTTGTCCTATAGCCTTGTGTTGTACATATTTGTATGTGCCACGCAAGATCGAGAATCTCCACGTGCCCCCTTACCTCTCAATACAAGACCTTGGTCTGGACGTATGTAGATTGATGATATAATGCCATGCCATGTCAATTGATCATACAAGTGCTTCCAAATGGAGCCTGCCACCCTGATGAAGTTTGTGGAGTTGTTGGAGCAAAGAACGGGGTGGTGTAACAGAATATACATGGATACCATAGAGCAAGTTTGTGTTTTCCTCCTTTCATTTGGGCATGACCTATCTAACTGTGTGCTGTAGGAGTGGTTTCAGCACTCAGGATCCATGATATCTGCACACATCCCCATTATTCTAGACAAAGTACTTTTATTGGAGTATCTACTGGTGCGTGTTCCTTCCATTGATACATAGTGTTGCATAATGGTGGATCACCGTTTTGGGAATTACTTCTGGGTACGTATCCCTATGATTTATGGTTCGCTCATCGCTCCCTATCGAGTCATTACATACCATCTACCAGAATAACGGGAGCTAGACTTGAAGGCTATGTTTTATGCCTTAGCGCATCACGAAAGCGTGAAGGTCGCATCGAATACGACCAAGGGCGACAAGTCATACTAGTTTTAAGAGGCAACATAATTTTAAAAAATAAATTAAATGGCGAAACCACATGATTCGAGAAAACTTCGCAAATCATTTCATCAAGATCACATGAGTTTTGGATTACCTCTTGAAGCGTGGTTGTTATCCTCAGAGCTTCCAAAGGAAGAAGAATCCTAACTCAAGTCTAATCAGATGAGAGTGCACTTGCGGCTGTGATGATGAGTCGCATATTCCTCACAATCCCGAGAAACGATCCAAGTAAGGGACTGATGAATCTATGATTCATCACGCTAAAAGTCGAAAATAGAGCTTCATTCTTGAGTAATAAGCTCCATTTCACCTTTTATTTTGCACTATTCTCATCCATGCATTTAGAATTAATGTTTACACTTTGGCATGGATATTTTACGTTAAACAAGAAGCCAAATCCACTTGTTAATATCACCTATATAGTCACCATATTTTCATTATTTTTAATTTACTTTTTCTCTAACTCATAATTGAATAAAATCAACTCTATGGTGTATATATTATTAACACTAACAAAGAAAAATATCAAAAAATACTAACATGTAAAATAGACTAATAAATCCCAAGCTCTGGTTTGAGACTAAGAACCTTAAAATGCGAATATCTATCTCTTACAGTCTCCTATGGACCCCTACTAACTTTTGAATTAATCTATGTTCCATCGCCTTCAAAACAAGATCAAATTAAAAGAATTAGAGTTCGTATGTGAAATTTGGGTTTTGTGCCCCTTTGTATATTGTACATATGTCCCTTTATTTTATTTTATGTGTTCTATCTTTTTTTTATTTATTAAAAATCTAAAAAATAGATTAAATTGTAAATGTTTTTTTGTATTGTCTCTGATTTTTATTTTGATTTGTATCCTATTTAAAAATGCCAAAAAAATCTGTAAACGACAAAAAATTCGGTATTTTACACCTATAAGATACCCCAAAAAATACTACTTGTATAGATGATTTGTTTTAATTTTCAGTCCTTCACAAAAATTGTAGATCTCATTGAGACAAGCAACTTTCATGTTGATCACTTTTTGATTTGACCCTTTTTCTATTTCTTTTTTTTCTTTACATTTATTTTGTATTTTTTAGGAATGACATGTGGCCGCACTTGGAGCCACCACGTATAGACCCATTATTTTTATTTTTTTTGCAATTTCAATTTATTTATTTTAATTATTATCTATATATTTAATTATTCACTTATTTAATTATTTATTATTTTTCTTTTATTTCTTTTCTTATTATTTTAGTTATTATTTTAATTTATTTATTTCATTTATTTTTCATTATTTATTTTAAATAATAATATTATTATTTAAAATTTTATTTTTTTTTCTTGCTACGTGGCAACATCCGTGCATGCCACGTGGCTCCCCCTCTTCTTCCTCCACCCGCGCGGTTTGCGTGACCGTTTCCTGCATACGACCCGCGCAGCGGTTGTGCAACCGCTCGCCACCTTCTCCTCATCCTACTACTACGGCCACCCGTGCACCACATGTATCTCCTACCCCACCCGTATGCCTTGTCGTACGCCACCGCTTTGTTGCCCACCCTCATGGCTCACGCTGACGCAGCCACTCGCGGCTACCCCCTTCAAGCCTTCACGCATGGTGGTGCGCCTCTGATCCTCCCTTGCGGTCGTACGCCGTTGGTCATACCCCCATCGTTACACCATCCATCAATAAGCACACGCTCCCTCGTGTGGTGCGCCACCTCGCCAGCTCCGACTACCGCCCCTCGTACAGCCGCGCTGCAGCAGCCTGTGCTGCCTCTCCATCCGTTGATGCCAATCATCGTCTTCTCACATCCCTCGTCCATGCACCAATATCCCCCCTCGTCATCCGCCTCCTCGCTACCCATCATTACCTAACTTCCAACTAAGGAGAAGGTCCATTGCACTTCTTTATTTTTTATGAAAATTGTAGTTTCTCCCTATAATCTTTTTTAAATACAAAAGTGCCTCTATGCACATTTAAGTTTGTGTATGTTAATTTCTATATTGCACATACATCTCTATATGTTTTCCTAAATGAACATCATTTTTGCATTATTTCTTTATTAAAAAATGACATATTACAAAGCATATAAGCCTCTATCTCTTGACTATTTATTTGGAATCTTATGATCATTCGTTAATTAACTAAAATTATTTTGGTGAAAAATTGTATATTTTACCTATTTTGTGGTCTAAAATTCATATTTAATTAATTCTTGCATAAAAAATTATGCAAAAATAAAAAATGATGCGTCTAATTGTGTTTTAATTTATATCCAAATTTCAATGAAAATGAAGATGTCTTGTGACTCGAATAATTATTGAGTGATTTTAAAAATTGATTTTTAATTAAATTCATGAATAATATTTTTGCCAAATTTTAAGTCCCCTAGATTGCTCATTAAAATATATTTTTGAGATAATTTTGATTCTGAATGATTTAAATTTATGGATTTATTAAGAATTATGGAGGAAACTGTCTCCTTAGGTTGGTTTTTAGTTGATTAAAAAGTTAGGTTTTCAAAGAGGTATTTTTTATATTATTGAATGCAATAATTGAGGCAAATGTATGTTTAGCAATGCTCAGGGGCTAAATTGCAAACTCCAAATGATTTCCAAAAATGATGAAATCAAACTGCTGATTTTTTGGGATTTTTGAACATAAAATGAATTTTCTGTGAATAAAATATGCAGGCTAGGTAATTTTGAAAACTTAATTTTAATAAATAGCAAACCCAATTATTTTCAGGAAATAAAATTAGCTATATATATCTAATAGTGATTTATCCAGGAAAAATTCTAAACACTAAAAATATTGAGTTTTCAATGTATTAAAAAGTAATTACTCTAATCACCAATCATTTTATTGTGACCTCGATATACGTGCAAATACAATGAAACTTGGGCATAATGTAGAAAACTCTAAAATCTGCCTACTGTGATTTTTTTGATAATTTTTCAAGTAGTAGGTAATTTAGTATGAATTAAATAGCATGTTGTGGGTAAATTATGTAATTTTCTACCAAAATATTGATATTAAATAAAACACAGCTCACAAAAATATATTCAATTTCCACAGGGATAGATCATTAATTGTTCTACAATGAGCAATTTTTGAAATAATAAAATGATGATGAATGTGAGTTCAAATTAACATGCAAACATAGGGTTCTATATGCAAATACAGAAAATAAAATTGCTAAAAAATGCTAACAAGGACTTAGATGCAACTACCTCTAAAGGGGGGTGTGTTTGTAATTTTTCCTTTGAGCATGTGGGGTTCACGTGACCTCCAGCTGGCGTTGTAAATTCTGTAAGTGGTAGGGGAGGTGTCGTAATTTTCCCAATCTCACGTGTCGTGCACGTAAGGTAGAAATAATCTCCAAGAACTCCTTTGATGTGGTGCGCGACCTTTGTACACGGTCGAAGGCATGGGCTGGATGCGTGGCCAGCAAGGGGCAGGTGAGGTACTAGCAGTTGCGGAGGGCAAGGCACGGGTCGAGCGAATCCAGATGATGGGAAGCTCAAAGGATTCAGTTGACATTTGGTCGGCATTGGAGATGGAGGTGTGGAGCGGTCGAGCAACTAGGCATTGGTTCTGAAGAGGATCGACAGTTCCAGCTGATGGTGTCGTCGACATTGGAGCTAAGGGCGTGGCGCGACTGGGACGTTGTGCGTTCGTGGCTTGTCGCGTCTAGGAGCACGGTTGGACGCAGACAGGGACTGTGCTACGTAGCAGATTAGGTGCTCCTTCCTCTTGGCTGACACACGGCTAGGGGTCGTTGGGGCTCAACGCGTGACCGGAGTGGACGAAGAGCGAGCGGCAGTGCTACTAGGCAGTGTAGTGACTGCACACGGACAATGGATAGCGGTAGAGTCGTCGCAGGTGGCTGGAGGCAATTTGAAGCGCAGAGGAGCGTAGTGTGGTAGCCTGGTCGATATCAGCTAGGAGGGTCATGTGAGTCGGAGGTTGAGGCATCCGATGATTGATAGAAAAGGAAGGGGAGTAGCTAAAGAAACAAGGGAGGTTCCCCTGTTAACAGGGGAACGACTTCTATTTCTTTCACTCAACTAATTCATTCAAAGAAGTTGGTCGAAAAAATCATTAAAAATCTACATTAGGATCTCCATGAACGGTTTATCTGTCGAAGTGCAGTTGGTTTTGCGATTTGGTAAGTGGGTGAAGGTGTGGTGAGGAGGTGATCCATGCTCCTTTAGCAAGTGGAGGAGAGGAGCATGAAACGTAGATCTAAGGTGGTGGTGGTTTCAAGTAATAGTGAAGGCAATGGAAGGTGTGATGATGGAGGGAGAACGAAGCGTGATTTGGGAAGAAGATGATGTTGGGAGAGTAATTGGAAGAAGCAGAGAATAAAAGAAGAAGAGAATAGAAGGTTAAGGGAGTTACCTAGGGGTGTTGATGGTGGTCTGGTTGTGGAAGGAGAAGCGAAGCTTCTCCGATCGTCGCTCGACTCACGGCAAGCGGAGCTCGACTACGATGAAGTGCAGAAGCTACAAGGGACAAAGCCCCTAAATCTCGCCTCGAGTTCGGGTCATCGTTGCATGACCTACGGTCCTTTGACTATCACTGGAAGGCCAAGGGTTCTAGACCGAGGCGGACGATGGCTCTCGAAGGATCGATGGAGTTATATAGGGAGGAGGGAGAGGAGATAAGGAGGAGAGCGGGGAGTCGGCATCCGGTAGCAAGATTAGGGGAGGTGGTTAACGGCGAAGAGTAAGAAGGAGTGCGTGGGCCTTGTGAGGGTCGGCATTGAATGGAGAGGGGGAAGAGAGACCAGCACATGCTGGGCATGTGCGAAGGGGGGCACGTGACCAGAACATGCCGTGTTTTAATTTCTATTTTTTTAAAAATAAAATAAAAAAGAGGTCAAAATGAGTGACACATGGCGACTCCAGGTGTTGCCATGTATCAACTCCAAAAAAATTAAAAAAAATAAATTCTAAAGATAAATAGGAAAGAAATAGCAAACAATCTTGGATTGAAAAGTGCTCAACGCAAAAATTGATCATCTCGATGAGATCTACAAAATTTTGTGAAGGGATCAAGAATAAAAGAGGTCATCTGTGCAAAATAATATTTTTGGGTACTCTATGTACATAAAATACCTTGATTTTTTGGTTTTGTAAATTTTTGTGATTTTTAATTAAGAGAAAAATTGATAAAATATGATAAAATCAAAGATAAATATTTACATAATAATATATATTTTTTAGATTTTTAGTGTATCGAAAAACATGAAAATAAAATAAAGTTGATAAAGTGAGATATTTGTACATACTCACAATAGCCACTCGGACTTGGTCAGTTTCTTTGATTTCAGTCTTATTTTGAATTTGGATTTTTGTGGATTTTAATAAAACTTTCATCAAAGAATATTAATGAAAAAGGAATAAAGTAAAAATGGTAAATTATGTACATAAAATAATAATTCAAAATCAGGTAAAACACAAATCGCGTAAAAGAGGCACAAAACCCAACTTTCAGATATGAGCTCCGATTTTTATGAAATTGGTCTTATTTTGAAGGTCTTTGAATATGTATTACTTTAAAAGTGACTAGACTTAAATCAGACAAGATATGTACATGACCAACACATGCCATGTTTTAATTTTTTATAAAAATGAAATAAAAAGAAGGTTAAAGTGAGTGAAACGTGGCGGCTCTAGGAGCGGCCACATGTCAACTCAAAAAAATCTAAAGATAAATAGGAAAAAAATAGCAAATGACCTCGCATTGAAAAGTTCTCAATATACAAATCGCTCATCTTAATGAGATCTACAACTTTTATGAAGAGACCAAGAGAAAAATAGTTTGTCTGTGTAAAATGATATTTTTAGGGTACTCTATGTACGTAGAATACCTTGATTTTTTTGGTTTGTATTTTTTGTGATTTTTAATTAAGAGAAAAATCGATAAAAATATGATAAAATCAAAGATAAATATTTATACAATTATATATTTTTTTAATTTTTAGTGAATTAGAAAATAAGAAAATAAAATAAAGTTGAAAAAATGAGATATTTGTACAGACTCACAAGAGGCACTGAGACTTGGTCAGTTTCTTTGATTTTAGTCTTATTTTGAATTTGGATTTTTATCTATTTTAATAAAACTTTCATCAAAAAATATAAATGAAAAAAAATCAAATAAAAATGGTTAATTATGTACATAATATAATAAGTAAAAATCAGGTAAAACACAAATCGCGAAAAAGAGGTCCAAAACGCAACTTTCACATTTGAGCTCCGATTTTTACGAAATTGGTCTTATTTTGAAGATCTTTGAATATGTATTACTTTAAAAGTGAGATACCTAAATAGTACACTTTATGAGGAATATATGTGTATTTTAGTCTATCTATTCTGAATTTGGTATTTTGTCTCACGGGCTAGTTATTTGAGTTAGTATTTTTTTATATTTTTCCCTTTAATCTTGTTAGTAATATGCATGTGACGAAGGTGGTTTGGATTCAATTGGATTTATCATGAATTAGTTCAAAATGCATGAAATTGGGTGGAAATGTGGACATGATTATGAATGCAATTATGCAAGCTAAAATACAAATATTAATTATAAGTGCATGAATGGTACAAATGCAGAATAAATGATGAAATGCAGCTAATTCCTTAGGAACGAAGCTCTAGTTTCATCTTTTAGTATGATGAATCATAGATTCATCAATCCCCTATGCTTAAACCTTTCTCGTCCCCGAGCAACTTAAAATGGAATGCAAAAGTGAAATGATTTTGGGCTCCATACCAAAGTCATGAACAAAGGTGAAAATGGAGCTAGACCCGGGCTTTGGAGTAATAGTGTGGCAAAAATTTTGTGAGACTTGGGTTTTTAAAATCAACAACCCTCGAGTTCTACATATCATTGTAACAGATTCAGCACAGAAGTGAACTTAGATTAATCCTTCTCCCAAAGAATATCCCATGAACATTGAAAATATGTCTCATGTGTGTGAAAGGTTTTAGCTCTTACCATCAAGAATGCTAGACTACCATGCAAACTCCCTCCTAATAAATCATCCTCGAGGAATCTGGTATTTCCTTCTAAGGTCTGTCGTGTTGTGTTCACAATCAAAAGGGGAGAAACGAGAAGAAGGGGAAAAGAACTGGAGGGTGACCATTGTAGTCACCTTTCCTTGTGAAGACGGTCGGTTTAGCCAAGTCTCCACCAAGATTTGCAGGTTTTCTTGAAGCTTGGACCTTTTTGGTCAAGTATTTATTTGGTAGTTTGGCTTCTTTTTAGTATGGATTTTTGGTAACTCTGCATGGATTTTTTATGCTCCTACGAATATAGAATCTTTTTTTCTGTACATGTTTTGATGTCTTAGAAAAAATTGTGCCCAGTCATCCATACTTTTTCCGAAGCTTTGTTTCATCCCACACTCTGATCTTTAGATGTCCACGCTACCAAAATAAAGGCCCACACAGTCTTCCAACATCTCGTCTGAGTTGAGCTAAGTGCATAGTGCGAGAGAACATATTAATTCCTTACTCAAAAGCTACACCTAGAATTAGGAGACCATGTTAGATACTAAGAGTTAAAGGTTGCATATTGTCATGCAGAACTTGAAGAATTAAGTCAAAAGGCCTAAAGGTTCTAAAATCCTCTTTCTCAGTGAAGTTTCTCTGGAAATTAGGTATATTATAGTCAATTCAAGTCCATTCTCCACTTCGACTCATAACTCAGTTCAAAATCAAAGAACTTTTCATTTTACATGTGCTAGATAAGCAAATGAAATGCATATGTTATGAAATGCATATGACGTGTAAATGAGGTGCGAGATAATGACTTTTTTTATGCAAGGATGATATGCAAGAGATATTTTCCATTTTTTATTGTTTTTTTGTTTTGTTTTTTGTTTTTTTTTTGTTTTTTCGAACTTTACTCATCTGTTAATCGAGATTTGGCGAGGGTCTAAAGTAGTCCACACAAGGCGGGACCACAATGTCGTTGAGGCGATCGCTCACGAAACGTCAATTGATGAATCCACTTTTCATCATCTTTATTCTATCATTTTGGCATCAAAAACCCTAGCAAATGCCTGTAAATAGCCTTAAATATAGTATCTTAGCATTCATGCATGTACCTATAAAAAGTATATAAAATACTGTAATTAAAGCCAAAATTAAAGAATAAATAAAAGAAAAGAAAAAGAATAAAATATTGTAAATATTTTATGAACCAAATCACCGAGACCTAGGCATCTTGATAGATAGGTCGACAAGGAATAAAGTAGGGGGAGATAAGGGTCAAATACCTATATTATTTTATTCGTTTTTTATTCATTTTGGGACCTATTTTTGGTTCCACTTTTTATACCTCAAACAAAGAAACTTTGTACATGAAAGTTGTATATAATTTAATATAGAAAAATACAAAATTAATTTCACTGAAAAATAATGTACAGATAAAAAGTTATGGTCTGGATAAGATTCCAAAACTCCAACTTCCCAGACCTGTATCTTGCAAATAAAAACTCGAAATGTACCAAACTCACCTTTAATTGTATATAGCATAAAATAATATATTTAATGAAGTGGTTTTGTATTTTTCGGAGTTACGGTTTGAAAGATGAGTTTTGGACCCTTGTAGTATACTTGTACATATTAAAACATTCAATTTATTATTTATTCATTACTTTTGTATTCTTATATTTTTATAATTTTGTAAATACTATTTATAATATATTTGTACAACAAAATCAGAATAAAAATGTAAATAAAACTCAAAATAAAATACATGTATGTATAATACAAAGGTAATATACCCATAGACATACCTGTATAAACTATACATTTATTTTATTTAATATACAAAACACCTCAGAAAAATAAAATAAAAATATATTTTCGTATATAACAATATCTTATACTTTTATAAAATCAGAAACAAAAATAATAAAATTAAAATACATAGAATAAAAATAAAAGACTAAAATATATAGGTATTATACCTATAAAGGGCTAAAAAGTAAACTCATAAAAATATACCTCATAAAATAAATTAAAATTCATAATAAAATACTACATAAAATAACGAATACTTTTTATTTTATAATCATGATTTAATTCGGCCTTTTCCTATTTTAAAATGAATTAATAAAAGATTTAATCATGGTTTTTCCTAGTTGGTCCACGTGGACCAACCATGCGCAAGCCCTAGTTGACTCTGGTCAACTAGGTGTCCTAGACCCCTGTCAGCTCTGCCAGCCTCGTTTTTGACCCATCTTGGCGGATTTCTCGAGGCCAACTCTTTCACCTTTTTGTGTTGCAACCTTCTGCAACATTGTTCCTCGATCATCCCTCTAACTCGCCCATGAATAATCTTGGTCTTTGGACCCAAGATTTGCGAGATATTCGTTGATCTTTGAACCCCTGTCACCCCGGGTCAACCCAAATATAAGGAACCCCTGACTTTGAATTTGATTTGGAGTCCCTTCGGTCCACCCCTCTCCACCTTCTTGCGCTCCTGAGCTCCCTGGAGGTGACAGCTCCATCGCGAGGTCTTCAGCTAAGGTGCCCGAGGTCGGAGGAGTCTCCCATACCTCCTGCAAGTCTGGCGGTCGAGGTTTGCCATTCCCTCTGGTTCCGGCCATTGAGGGCCCTTCTCCCCTTTATTTCTTTATTGCATTTAGCTCCTGTTAGCTCTAGGATGAAAAACCCCCAAAAAATTCCAAGTTCCATCATCTGAATCGCCCATTCCACCGACTTGGCCGGAGCGCTCCTCCGGTCGTTCATCACCACGCCGCTTCACGCTCCTTCACGCCCATCCAGAGGTCCAGGCAGTTTGCCTTGGACCTCCTAACTCATTTTGCAGGTCAACGCACGCCCAAGCGTGCCTGGAGTTAATTTTTGAAACTCGTCGGAGCTTTCGAAGCCCCGCAGCTCCGCCAGCCACCAGCGAGCGTCACGGCCTTCGCCGTGAATTTTTTACGACTCCAGGAGGAAGAGGAAGACCTAAGGACGCTCCACGTCCATTTTGAAGCCATGCCATCGCCGGAGGACGAAGATCTGGGACGACGAAGTTCGCCCTCGCTGGCGTTCTTCGTTGTTCTTCGTCATCACCTCCCAGCCGTCGGATCGAGGAGCTCCCCCAGGTCGAGCAGCGCCCGTTGGATCGAAGCACATCTCCGCCGTCAGATCTTCCTCAAACGATCTCATCTCCGCCGTCCACGCGAAGCGTCATCGACCGTCAGATCCACGCCACGTGGTTATGTGAAGATCATCCACCGTTGGATCGCGCATCGAGGGTATTTTGCAGACCCACCCTCGCTATTTTTGTAATTTTAATTTAGTCCTGAATTTTGATTTCGTAGTTTAAATATGTTGTAAAATTTGCAAGTCAGCCCTCGCACTTATTCTATTTACACAAAGGTCCCTTGCCACGTCACCTCACGCGACCTGTTCACGTGAGGTGTGTGCATTTTGTAAGGGGACCCTCGGCCTTTGGGATATTTTGTTTTAGTCCCGAAATTTTGTAGTCCAGTGTTAAACTTTGAGATATTTTGCATATGAGCCCTGGAGATCTTTGAATATTGCGTTTAGGTCCCTGCCAGGCGCGTGTGTAGCACGTGTTTAGCTTGGACATTTTGTATTGAGGCCCCTCCGGGTTCTGTAATTTGTTTCTAGTCCATTAAATGCAAGTATTAGTTTAAAACTATGTGGAAATTTTGTAGCATAGCCCTTGGTTGTTTGTCTATTTGCATATATACCCCTGCCAGGCTTAATTAACTTTGCATGCTTGTTTGCATTAATTAGATCATCATTTTGCTTAGAAAAATTCCACAAAAATTAAGTTAAGTTCCTGTTAACTTGTATTTGCAACTATATTTTTGCATTGCATTTTTATTGCATTTTAATATTTATTAAAAATCAAAAACATGCTTTATCTATTGCCTGGCTTAGAAAATACCAAAAAAATAGTAAAATATCTCGAAAACTTCCAAAAACATTCCCTATTGTCTATTTTAGCCTATTTTAGTGTTAGTCCAAAAACCACTAAAAATCTCAAAAGAAAAACCTTAACAATTAGAAAATACTTAAAAACTTCAAAAAAATCTATAAAATCAAAGAAAACTCAGAAAAATATAACTCAGTTCTTGTTTCCTCTATATTTTATTATCTTTATTTGAAAAATAGTTTGGAAAAGTTTTGTGGCTGTTTGATATTTTTAATTCCCATTTTACCCTCAGCCAGTAGCTAGTTCATTGTTTTGGTTTATTTCAGTGTTTAAAAATACCAAAAATATTTTGAAAAATACCCAAAAATCACAAAAATAGTAGAAAATTTTAAAAATACCAAAAAGATTTTATTTCTGAATTTTGGCTATTTTCACGTATTTTTATTAATCTTTTATCTTCTCTTTTATTACATTGTCTTTATATTCCAATATTAAAAAATATATATATAATATAAATTATAAAAATCAGTAAACAGAAAATCAAAATACAAAATTAAAAAGTAAAAATATAAAAATATAAAAAAAATAAAAACCCACAAAAAAACATTTGCTTGCATACTGTAGACAACACATCACTTTCACACACACATCTGTTTGATTTACCCTGTTTGCTCTATGTGTTCGAACTCTCTGCATACTTGCTTGCTATACATTTTGTGCAAAGTTAAAAATAAATTTTAACTCCACATTTATTTCTATTTCTTTGATCTATAGTGTGGGTTAATTGTTGATTTTAGTCCAGGTTTTGTGTGGTCAACACACCAACTGAGTTCCTGCTTTGTGTGGAACTTAAGACCACCGAATTTTGGACAAATCAAATGGCGCCGTTGCCGGGGAGCAACAACGAGTAGTTCATCTTTTTGTATGTTTGTGTTTGTTGTCTACCATTGCTCCATTTTATCTCTCTTGCATTGTTGATATATCTTGATTGAGCTTTCTGACCACTCTTTTTCTTGTCTTCTTGCGAGGGACCGCGGAGTGAGGCGGATCTCCTAGGCGATCCGAAGCATCCTTGGGAAGCGGAGCCGGCTGTTCTTTAGCCAAGCCGGCTGGAGAGAGAAGGAGGAGCGAGAGAGTGCTTAGTTAGCTTGCTTTTTTCGTGAGAGAGTGATTCATAATTTGTAATAATACAGGGACTTGGACACTTAGACACTTCGGGCCTAATTTTCGGGTGTTTGTTCACCCGGGGGCTCACCACGGATTTTGTCGAGTTTTTCACCGCTGTCATTTGCCGGTTTTGATTTCATTTTCACTTTCTTTTGTGGATTGAGCCCTTAGTTTTAGGCCTGCTTGATCGACTAAATTAGGTCCAAATACACTAATAACCTTTGCATGTACTTATAGCTCGTACTTGGACTTAGTTTAAATTAAACAGTTAACTCACCTTCTTAGATCCGCCGCGCCGCGAGCCCTCACCATCAAGCGCTACTCCTGAACTCGATGTGTCGAGAAGAGGAGGGGGGGTCTAGACCGGACTCTTAGGATCAACGATCGGTGGTTGACTTGTGGTTCTTCACGCTAGCAGTTGCCTATCTTAGGACGATTTCCGCATTGCATACCGGCATATAGATTAGGTTTATAAATTTTTGCTTTGCATCCCGCATGGAGAGAGCTAGGATTCGCTGTAAGTCTTCTTACTTTGCATCCATCATTTAGGCACAAAGGTGAGATTTCCATCTTTGTGTCGACTTGCACGGCTTTTCCGACTCTATTCTCTCTCTGTTTTTGGACAAAGTAGGATCAAGAAAATACAAAAATCGTTAGACGCTTGTTTGAATCTACTCAAAAGAAGCGATAACAACAAAAAAATTAAAAAAGGGACTGCTAAGAAAACCTTGAACAAAAATAAAATTGGTAATTGGATTCATTAATTGGGGGAGAGTCACATCCTCACTTGTTTTCAGGTTGCATGGGAAGGTCTCCTTCCAAGTGAGTTGAGTGCTTCGTAAGGATTAGAGCCAAAATCCCAGCTTGTGGCTGCCTTGTGTATCGCCTGGATTTCCGAAGTATTGGCGCTTCTATCTTACGTGGACGAGTAGGGCTTGGTCAACATTGGTGACTCTCTATTGTGTAGAGCATCGACCTTGTCTGAAGTATCGAGCCTAGGCCATGCCTTCACGGGGGTGTCCTGTCTCATCGTCTCGCGTCCGAGTAGGTTCTTGCACGCTCACGGGTGATTCCATTGCA